>JALPQI010004256.1:0-73138 GCA_025490895.1 Thaumatotibia leucotreta
TTGTTCGAGGGATGCCAGGGCAAGGAGGGTATAATTACCCAACATTTTGGGGTAATTTCAGTATGATAGTTGCCCACGTTCGTAAAATTATTATAATGTATAATGGTGGTTTGGCCCGATGGTGCACTTGCAAATGTTTTCTTTCCATAGAATTCTAATTATTTATGAGTAAATTAAATGTTATTTGTATACGTTGTCGTTTTATTTTACCTTATCCTATTTAAATTATCCGAATAAGTTTGCCCAAACTAGTTTGGGTAATCGAGGGTTTATGTACTATGTTGTTTTGTGGTAAGTAGGTACATGTAATTTTTCATTCTTCTAATGAAATCGATGATGATATATATATATATATATTTTAATTTAATGTCGATAAGTTACTAAATATATCATTATTGACGAGTTGAAATTGAGAGTCGGGGATGGTAGAAGATAGTGTATACCTAAAAGTAAAAAAAATGTATTATTTTTAAGTAAATAATGCATCTTTGCTAGTCAATATGAGCTGTCCGCAAACCGTTTACACCATTCATCAGTAGAATCCAAAAAAATGTAAACAATCCTATTAACTTGCATTATTCCATAATAAAACACAATCGTAGTTTTATTCCGAACTTGAAAGAGTTCACATACATTTTTAGTAAAAAATATTGATATTTATAGTGGTAACCTAAAATTATATCTGCGAACGTATTTCACGATAAGTTTCAAACACGTCAGATGCTATGGAATGTCAGCCATATTTGCTTACATTCTTTTTTTGGATTCTACTGTCGGTTGGTATACGTTAAAATGCAATTTAATTGATATTCGGCAAAGATGTATATTTTGCTTGAAAAACGCCACGTATCTATGACAGTTTAAAATACTATTTCGTAAATTAAATTAAATAAGGTACACTAAGAAACTAAAACTCCACTTAAATAAACATATTTGATATTACATTTTAATATTGTTTCATATAATAGGGTAAATGATGGGGTAATTTTTCTCGCATGGCAACAACGCTCACTATATATCCATCCCTCTTAGTGGCACACTCGGCGCGGCCCCTCGATGGACAGTTGCATGTGTGTCATATTATGATTATCTGTGGCACACTCACTCGACACACTTGTAATGGCAGACTACAAGAATATATCGGTGATTAATAAAATAGACTTTTATTAAAATAAAATACTTAGTGTAAACCTATATGAAACATGGTGTCAGGTGTAAATATATAAAATTAAATAGTTACTACAGTGTTTCAAAACCTTTGTGGAAGTATTGTTTGATGATAAACATGGCAGAAGATAAAGTCGTAACGGGCTTGCAGCCTCCGAAAGGCCACAAAATAGAAGATGCGGAAGCCTGGAGAAAATACAAGCAGTTGTTCAGTCTGTATGTAATGGCTACAGGTTTAGAGAAAGAGCCCGATGAAAAAAAGATAGCCATTTTCTTAACCTGCGCGGGAGACGACATATTGGAAATATAACGGTATGAGTAGTAATTCAACATTAACCTGGAAGGAACTATTAGATAAATATGACGAACATTTTATCAGCAAAACAAATACAGTAGTAAATAGTTACAAGTTTTATAATTTAAGACAAGAAATTGACGAACCGGTTGAAAGATTTGTTTTGAGGTTAAAGACAGCAGCCAAAACATGTAATTTCAAAGAAGAGGACCGAATGATTCGTGATATGATAGTTATAGGTGTCCAAGAAGCGAATTTAAAGGAGAGATTATTGAGGGAAAAAGATCTTAATTTAGATACTGCAGTGGATTTGTGCAAAGCTGCAGAATATAGTAAGAAAAATTTGAAAGCACTTGAGCAAACAGAGAGAGTAGATTTGGTAAAAGAAAAAGTCAGTGACTTAAGAAAGAATAATAGCTGTAATAAATGTGGAAAAAGTCACGGAAGAACATGTCCTGCATTTGGACGACGGTGTGCTTCATGTAATAATTACAATCACTATGCAGTAATGTGTAGATACAGGAAGAAAGAAGAAAAACAACAGCAGCAGCCAAGATATAAAAAGAAAATTGATGGCATTAAGGAAAAAGAAAATGACAGTGACTGTAGTTCGGAAGAGTTTGTAGTGGACTCTGTAAGTAGCTCTAATAAATTACAATGGATTGAATTAATAAATGTTGAAGGGTTTGACATAAAATTCAAATTAGACTCTGGTGCGGACTGTAGTACTTTACCACTGTGTATGCTTAAAAACCTTAAATTGGACAAATGTAAACTTGGCAAACCTTCTGTGTTAGTTGTATATAATGAGCAAACTGTGGAAACTGTAGGAAGTGTAGAGTTAAACTGCATAGTTAGGGGAAAAAAACAACACAAAATCGAATACAGTCCGTATTCGATTTTGTGTTGTTGATTTGCCAGTGAAACCAGTTTTAGGGTTGCCAGATTGTGTCAAATTCAATTTAGTTAGGCGTGTAGATACCTTACGGATAGAAGATAAAAGTAAATTTGTGGAATTAAATCATGATGTGTTTAAAGGGCTAGGCAATATAGGCACATATACAATCAAAGTAAAAGAAAATTCAGAGCCTGTAGTTAAGTCCATCCGAAGAATACCACAGACTGTCACGGAAAAGCTTAAAGAGACATTGAACAATTATGAGAGCAGGGGAATTATTGAGAAAGTAGAAGGGCCTACTTTATGGTGTAATAATCTTGTTATTGTAGAAAAACCAGATAAGTCACTTAGGTTGTGTTTAGATCCCAAAGAATTAAATAAAGCAATTCTCAGAGAAAATTATCAGATACACTACCCTGAAGAAATTTATAATTCACTTGCAGGTAAGAGTGTCTTCACAGTATTAGACTTGAAAGACGGGTTTTTTCAAGTAAGTTTGGAGGATGAACAAAAGCTCTGCACCTTCGGTACTCCCTTCGGGAGGTATTTCTTCAAAAGAATGCCATTTGGTATCTCTTCGGCCCCAGAGGTAATGCAAAGAATAAATACAGCTATATTTAGTGATATACAAGGGGTAAGTGTCTACTATGATGACATAATAATTGCAGGGGACAGCTTAGAAGATCATGATAAAATCTTAAGTCAAGTAATAGATAGGGCAAGAAAATATAATGTAAAATTTAATCCAAATAAAGTTCAATATAGAAGTGATTTTGTAAAATATGTGGGGCTATTAGTGTCAAAATCAGGAATTCAACCTGATCCCGAACATGTAAATGCTATTGTGGACTTGAAAGAACCAAAAAATGTTAAAGAACTTCAAAAGTTTCTAGGTATGTGCAATTATTTAAGTAAATTTATACCACAATACTCCAAAACAACTGAAAAACTTAGAGATCTGTTAAAAAACAATGTATTGTGGGAATGGGGTACTGTGCAAAGACAAGCATTTGAAGAAATAAAAATGAAAATTAGTAACGCTCCAACTTTAGATATTTTAAAGAAAGAAGGATTAGTAACTTTACAAACAGATAGTTCAAAGAGTGGAATGGGAGCTTGTCTGTTACAGAATGGTAAACCAATTTCATTCTACTCAAGATGTTATACAGAGTGTCAACAAAGATGGGCACCCATAGAAAAAGAGCTCTTTGCAGTCTGTCTGGCTATGGAAAAATATCATCAGTTTGTCTATGGTCGCAAGGTTGTAGTTGAAACTGATCATAAGCCTTTAGTGGCGATAATGAATAAAGATATCAATAAAATTTCAGCCAGGCTGCAAAGAATGGTCCTTAAACTTTTAAAGTATGAGTTTGATATTAAGTATATACCAGGATCACAGATGTATGTTGCTGACTATTTGTCTAGGCATTTTAATTTAACTAATGGGCAAGAGGAACCAATACTTAAGGAGTTGGTTCACTGTGTAGAAGAAGAAAAAGTATATGGATTAGACACAGACTTACAAATATCAGAAAGTAAATTAAAAGAATTGCAAGATGAGTCAAGTAAAGATGGTAATTTGCAACAAATAAAGCTGTGGTATCAAACAGAATGGCCAAAAAATGATAGAAATATATATGGTAAGGAACTAAAAAAGTTATATAAATTAAGATATGAGTTAATAGTTAAGGATAACATTGTTTACTTTGGGAATACGGTACTTGTACCTAAAGTTTTGAGAAAGGAAATGCTAGATATACTACACTCGGGACACGCTGGTGTAGTAAAGTGTAAAAAGAGAGCACGCAGAGTGTTGTACTGGCCAGGAATGTCAAGAGATATAGAGGATTATGTATTAGCATGTAGAGTATGTGAAAAATACAGGATGTCAAACTCCAAGCAGCCAATAATATCTCATGAAATTCCGGATATTCCTTTTAGTAAAGTAGGTATGGATGTAGCTCACTTTGCAGGTGAAGATTTTTTGGTTGGGTGGTTGTAGATTACTTCTCAAAATGGATTGATGTAGCAAAATTAAGAAACAAAACGGCTAGTAATATTATAGAGGAGTTAACAAAAATATTTAGTACCCATGGGATTCCTAGACAAATAGTTAGTGACAATATGCCATTTGGGAGCTTTGAATTCAATAAATATGCAAAAAAGCAGGGCATAGAGTTAGTTAAGTCCAGTCCACACTATGCACAGTCAAATGGGCTAGCAGAGAAAGCTGTGGGAATTGTTAAAAATTTGATGAAAAAATGTAAAGAAAGTGGTACTAATTTTGATACAGCATTGTTACATTATAGAACTACTCCATTAACAAATTTGGAATATTGCCCATCAGAGTTGTTAATGAGCAGGTTGTTAAGAACAAATTTACCATGTTCAAAAGAAGTGTTAAAACCTAAGTTATGTGTAAATGTAAAAGAGAATATGTTAATTAACAATGAAAAATCTAGGAATAATTATAATAAAACTTCAAAGGTTAGGAAAGAATTTCAAAAAGGGGAAGAGGTAATTATACAAGATGTAAAAAAGAGTAAATTTTGGTATCCGGGTAAGATAATTGAAAAGACTAGGGAACCTAGATCATTCATTGTTAAAAATGAGCAAGGCAATTTAGTTAGGAGAAATGAAAAACACATTAGATCAAGTAGAAATAAGTTTATTGTTAAAAATGATAATAATTTGTTAGACTCAGCAGATGTGAGTCAACCAACTATGCATGAGAGTGGTAGGCGAGAAAGGCCTAATACAGTGGAGCCTAGTGCACCTGTATCAGAGCCACAGTTGCCAAATGTGCCTAACCAAGATGTACTGGATCAGCCAGTCAACAACACAACAAGGTCGGGTAGGTTGGTGAGAAAACCAACTTACTTGGGTGACTATGATATAAGTTAGTTTAAGTTACTCCTTGGTTGTATAATTAAATAGTATTAAGCATAAGGGGGGGATGTGTCATATTATGATTATCTGTGGCACACTCACTCGACACACTTGTAATGGCAGACTACAAGAATATATCGGTGATTAATAAAATAGACTTTTATTAAAATACTTAGTGTAAACCTATATGAAACAGCATGACATGTCATGAGATGAGACTACGCGTCAGCAATCAATACGATTTCCATGTAATTTCAAATTGGAATCGATTCCACTTGATTGACAGAAACCTCGTTAGATGATTGCGAATGATCGCCACAAATTACTGCAATCACGTCAGGCACCGTTTTGATTACGCGGAATTTAAATTGCAAACTGTCCCATTTAGGCTCTACCCACGGAACGAACTAAAAAATATGTTCGGAGGTGTCCATTAATATAAAATAATACATTAATTACCTACTCATGGTAAGTAATACTAGCTACATTTATTTACTTAGGTACCTACAGTTATTTACATACCTATAAGTTTTTTTTAATTATGTAGGGTTAAGATGCTCTGAGTGTTAAAATAAAAAAAATAACATACCATAACGCGATAATCAAAATAAAATTTGTGTTGGCATTGGCATCGATCCCTTATTGGATTTTCTCCTACTTTCCTGTTTACTTAATTACGTTACAGGAATAAATATCAATCCCATTTGGCGCCGAGGGCGGTAGGTGCGGTGTAATTCAAATCATTTATTGCACACATATTACATTTTACATGTATATGGACCCTGCAAGGGCACAGCAATCTCATACATAGGTAATTAATAGACATTGTTTGACAATGCAAAAAAATTTGTTCAGCCTGCCATGAAATTTTGAGATAACTCATATTAGACCGTACCGGGACCGGTCATCCGACATTTTGGCTGACCTTGGTCTGGCGCTACGCTTTGCATAGAAACCGAATTGTCGGACAGTTCTGTTCGGGCTCGGGATGATCTATTAGAAGTCATTCTTATTCTCCTCTACGCATACTGAAATATCAAAGGAAATAGGTTTCCCGAAATTCAGATTAACTAACAACCTTAGACATTATTTTAACTACTTAGCTATTATATTACTAGTGGTGTTTCCAACATGTCCCAGGAATATTTAAATAAGTAGGCGTATTCCGGATTGATAGATACTATCGAATCGACAGATGTAATTATAATATTCCAATTTGTTTATTTTTATTTTCTTCGATTCACGTTGCAAAATAATTGCAGAATGTTTAAGTATAGGTACGTACTACGTACGTAGGTACTACGTAGTTATATGTATAGGTCCTCGTAAGTTATATATGAGATGCTATGTAAGCGTAGACAATATAACGTTTATAATAGAAAATCCTTTGATCAGTTCGGCCAGTAGTAATTCTAGTGATTCAGCGCTTTCACTTATCGTACAGAGGGCAAAATTTTACTTTCCTAGTTTATGTTATAGGATTAGCTGTATCTAGTAGTAACTAGTACTTAATACACTTTAACTTCATTGATCAGTTTAAACACAGCTTAGGTGGTAGCAATTACATTTTTGCTGTTACGTACCTATTTGATAGTGAAAAGTAGGTCAACCAGTGTGAACAAAATATTGACAATTAATATTTTACAGTTAGGTAATTACCTGTAAAATGTGGAGATTGCTATTTTTGACGGCGAGTGCGATGTGCCTCCCAACAGAGTGGGCTAATATGGCCGTCGACTATCATCTGCACAGGGGAGTCAAGTATGTGACGGGCTTGTTATGTAGCGACGGTTATGGTAAGTTATTTTAGAAGTGTCTAGGTCGGTTGACAACCAAAACTCCCTAAGTAACAAAATACCTACTTGAAATAAAGCTCGTATCGGAGTTCTGATTCAATATTGGTTGCTAAGAGTACGTATAGACATAGTAGTGACAGTTTTTTTAGTGAGTTTTGGCATAAAGGTTTGGTTGTCAGTTCGATTTATCTAAATAATCAGGATTAATGGAAATAATTATGAGAGGTGCAGAAGCATAGGCATAGAACATGTACCTTTTAAAATATCCTCTTAATTCAATCCTTCGTCATTCTAGAAGTTCATAACCAGCTGATTTAGATCAAGCAGTTGGTTTTGCATCCTTGGGTTTTTTTTCAATCAACCTCGCTTGGTTCATTTTTGATAGAATTTTTGGCTTCCTTGATTTAGTCTGTCCGGATCTAGTCGGGGGGGCGGGGTTTTGAAATAGAATTCACTTTCTCAAGTTTTCTTTCTTACTTTAAAAAAATTGGAATTTTAGGAATCAAAGTGTGGTCGCGGTTATTGATGGATAAGGACATGAGAACTGCAGTTGGGTTAATAGACCAGGGACCCATAAATATGAGGCGGCTGTTGCATCAGTACGAGGCGAGCGTCGGGGTACTTATTGATGGGGATTGTCTCAACACGCAGGATGTATTGAACTATGTGAGATTATTGTTGATATTGATGTTAAACACTTTCGCTGACAGTGAAAGAGTTAAGCTGCCTTAACCATACAAGTAGCCCGCCTGTCGACGTAGTTCACGTAGTGTCAACGAAATAGTTAAGTATATTATGAATGCCGCATTCATAAGACGCTAGACGACGGTGCAGGGTGTGAGCTGAGGTCTTTTGCGACGCATTTATTTTATCAGACCTTGGCGACCATGGTGAACAGCTGCTGGTGCATTCCACGAGACGGTCGGGTACGTGACGCCGCATACGTCTAAGAAAGTTAGGAATACAAATTTTTGTGAATCTGTATTTTATAACTGGGTGTTTGTATTGATAGAGAATTCTCGCACTTTCCATATATTTCTAAGACAGCTGTCATAGCCGTCACGTTCCCGACAAAGTAGACTTTCTCGTGGAATGCACCTGCTGTATAGGTATGTTACTGTACATTTTTTTTATTTTTAGGCATCAAAGTCAATGATGTTTGATGACAAGCATTTCTGGTTAATAATAAATGACAAATGCAACAACACAGGTTATATAGAGAACACCTTCCAAGATCTGGAACTCAGTGTGGACGCTGATATCGTAGTGGCTTCTTATTGCGGTGAGTCAAAACGAAAATATAAAATATAGTAGGCGTTCGAAAGGTTATGATTGAAAAGGCTTCTCAATAATTATGTACTATAACGCAGGAAACGTCTACCACCTTACGGATGTCTTTAACTTTGGTCGCATTCAGGGCAACAGACTGGAGACGAGAGCAATCGGAAGTTGGAGTCCAGAGAAAGGTACGCAAATACGAATCCACCAGTCTACAACCTAACAATTGTTTGCGGTTTCCACATTCACAAAACTCAACTCGTCAAAATATTTGATGCGATTTTATTGCAGGTTTGGAAATGTCACTCCAGGGATTTAAGTACTACAATCGCTGGGATTTTCACAATCTAACGCTGCGAGCCGTATCAGTCGTAAGTTATTTAATCCATTTCACTTCCAATGCTGATTTGGAGTAGGAGACATACCCCCAACCCCCTTATTCATCAACTTAACTTAGCAAGCCACTAAGTATTCTTTGTCCCTTTTAGTCGTATGAATATGTGTATAAGACCGAAAGGGACAAACAATACTTAGCGGATCATTAACTTAGGAGGCGTTTATGAATAAGGGGGTTAGACTAGGACTAGGGAATGCGTCATGGTCACTGAACCATTGACAAACGAAACCCTATAACTAAACCATTATTCACAGATACGGAATAGTTCAAAACAGTTCGAGGAAGGCATGCTTACCGACCGAGGCTATACCGTAGGCGTGGCCGCGATGACCAAGATTTCCTCGCAGCTGCTCAATCTGATCAAAGAGAGGCATAATTTTCGGTCAGTGGCTACATTGTGACACTTACCCCCTTATTCATAACTTAGCAAGCCGGTAAGTACTGTTTGTCCCGTTCACTCTTATAAATATTTCTATACAGGGTGGAAAGGGACGACGTTCCTTCCCGCTACCGACCGAGTCTACCAACCATTACGATGAACTTTCAGTATGGGACCAACATCGAAAGCGTACATAAAAAATTGACTTTTCCATACTATTGAATTCTAACTAATCACTCACTTTGTATGAGGGGTTCATTTTATTTTTTAATATTTCGATGTTGGTCCCATACTGAAAGTTCATCGTTATGGTTGGTAGACTCGGTCGGCAGCGGGAAGGAACGTCGTCCCTTTCCACCCTGTATAAAACGGAACTAGACAAAAAATAATTAGCAGCTTGCAAAGTTAGGAGACGTTTATGAATAAGGGGGTTATAGTTAATATTTGAAATTGTCGCTTCACGCCGTAATCCTTATCTACTCTGTTTTGAACTTTTAGTTTCAACTATACTATTGTGGGGCGCTGGATCGGCACTCCGGAACGTAACTCCACTAAGGTAGGTAATCAAGATGCTTAGCCAAGTTGCCAATCGCTAGCGCTTAGTAGCTTATCGTAGTTTTCCCTCTCTGTCACTCTCATTCATTAGTTCGACAAAGACAGTTAGCTGCCTTTAGTTAACGATTGACGATTAAGGGCTAGCGATTGGCAACTTGGGTGCTTAGCCAAGTTGAAGCAATTTTTTGTGAATCCCCTACCATCATCGGCGCTCGGTCTTATGTATTTTGAAACCACTTGTATACAGTATATAATATAGGCAGTAGGCACGTAATCAAGTAGGTATTGGTTTCCAGGCAATGTCGAACATGTTATTCTGGCGTGACCAGGACATCGCGTCGACATCATCAAGATTATTCTCATCTTGGCTGAACTGGATGGATCCATTTTTTCCCGCCATCTCCGAATTAGAGTGAGAAATTAACTAAACTTCTTAGTACCTACTTACCTACCGTATCCAATATTATTTTACTAGGTACTTCTTTACCTATATAATATCAGCCGTCCTAGCCCAGATACCATTTTGCAATCGTATAGGTACGATAAGTTATAATTTATAAGTATTAAATAATAATATAGGTATGCTAATGATGACAGATTTGAACGAATAGTTACGTGACCATTTCCATACATTATTATTTTATTTTTGCTAATTACCATTTTTGTTAGATAATGTATTGTGAGAATCTATGTAATTACTAAAACAGTTTGGAGCTTGCTACCTAAACTGATGATCATGAGCTTTACCTAGTTACCTACTAATTGCTTTCCACATTACAGCCCATTCTACGAGCTATACCTACCTATTTACTTATTTTCCATCCTCTTATTCTTCAAGGACCAAATTCTACTACACCATACCAGACAAAGGCATTGGAAACTACGAGAACGAGTTCCTCACCCCGATGTCGCCGGGGGTGTGGTGGTGCTCAGCGGCCGCGGGGGTGCTGTGTGCGGCCGTGCTGGTGGCAGCCGCTGCCATCGAGCGCCGTCCGGAGCCCGGCTCCTATGGCGTGTTCAGCGTGCTCGCGGCTGGCTTCCAACAAGGTACGTGTAAGCTATAAGACTTGCTAATTCTACTACACCTTACCAGACAATGGTGAAGGCTATGCTGGGAGTCTCTCTGCAAGATCGTATCAGAAATGAGTCCATCCGCAGTAGAACCAAAGTAAGCGATATAGCTCTCCGAATCGCTAAACTGAAGTGTCAGTTGGGGCACAATGCTCGTAGAACCGATAACCGTTGAGGCGGAAAGGTTCTCGAGTGGCGGCCACGTAGGTACCGGAAGGTGCAGTGTGGACTGATGACCTGATGAAGATCGAAGGAGTCCGCTGGATGCGGGTGACGCAAGACCGGTCATTGTGGCAATCTTTGGGAGAGGCCTATGTTCAGCAGTGGACCTATTTCAACTAATATGATGATGATGGCCATGGGAGTGCTGTGCGCGGCCGTGCTGGTGGCAGCCGCGATCACATAGTCATATCCCACCAGTCACAACATAACACACGAGGACACAATGAAACAAAACACTGCCGCATCTAGCTCATGAGCGAAGCGGCAATATCTCGAGAGTGAAATACATATCTGTCAATCTCTGCCAGCGGTTCGCGGCGCTGCGGTACTTCATTTGTAGTATACGAAGATTTGCGGAAAAATAGAAGACTGTCATAATCCCAAAAATTTAACACAAGAGCACAGCGACAATAGCTACAGCTACGAGTAGATAACTGGGGGCTACAACGATCTACTAATGCGATTCAGTTTAGGACCCGAACTGAATCGTGTGATGTGTCAGTTCCATACAACAACTGTCAAAAACTGACAAGCCGAACCTAAACTGAATCGGATTTAAGAGATCATGGTAGCCTCTAGCGACTTTAAGGTCTAAGATTTGCTAGATTACCTAGTACCAAGAGTCCAAATGGTCTGCGTAAGCGTGTAAATCCTTCCCTGTATCATTTAAACGCACTCATGCAAGAAGATATATTCGTATCCAACAGGAAATTATTTTCATCTACTTTTATTTCCAGATTATGAAGATGGAAATCAAACGCAGGAAGATAGTCAAAGTAAGATAACATTTATTCCTTCTCACAATCCATAATTAGGACATTTTTCTATATGCCATATTTTACTATGCTGGCAACTTGAAACCAACCAGGTCGCAAGCTAGCGCTGCTCGTGGTTGGTCTAACGAGCATGCTGCTATACAACTACTACACCAGCAGCGTGGTATCCTGGCTCCTGAACGCCGCTCCTCCGAGCTTGAACTCCTTGGACGGCCTTATCAAGAGCGACTTCGAACTGGTCTTTGAGGATATTGGATACACTCGACAATGGCTTGACGTGAGTGGACCGTATTAAATTGGATTACAATGTAGGTACATTTTCTTTTGAAATGGTTTCCATGACAATTAGAAATCGGGGATTTGGAGTTTTATCCCGCTTGCTACGGGTCTTGTAATAGCTATGTGCTACGTGGGGGCCGAGGTGCCACACCTAGGTACACGGTGTACCTTCACGTAGCACGTGGATATTACAAGGCCTAAAAGTAATGCCACTCTACTTCAGTATTGTTGTGGTGGCGCCAGGTGGAAGTTTTAGGTGCTAATTAAGTTCCACTGATAGACAAGCTTATTTCGTCCTTAAACATACATGGGTTCTAATCTAAATGATTGTTGTGAAACAAATGCAAAACAGTAACCCCCTTATTCATAAGCATCTCCTAATGTATGAAAAGGTCTTTGTCCCTTTCAGTCTTATACAGATATTAATAAGACGGACACTGTAATAATTGTATCCTACCGACTGCGCCATGTAATAATATCATTTTCTTTTATATTAAAAAATACTCGATACTGTATCAACGACATCTTTATTCAAAGTGCGTGTGACAAGTGCCACAGATAATAATCTACAATCTGTTACAGACACAGATACTTATCAGCTTGCTAAGTTACGAGACGTTTGTTGAATAAGGGGGATATTTAGTTTCTTCAAAATATGAATGATTTCTTCCAGTGCATTACCTACTCATGTTGCCTATTTTTTCCATAGAACCCTGGATTCTTTTACTATATGGGTTACAAAAATGATAAAGAAGATGAACTGCGTGCAAAGAAAGTAACTCTGCCTCTCCAATGCGAAGCGAACTCTGCCTCTTTTTGAAAGCGTTGAGGATGGGATAGAACTAATGCGTACAGGAAGTGAGTTTATAACCAGAGCCCGGAAAATCCATAGCAAAACAAAAGACTGTCGCAATCAAACTAGGGTGAGTAACATTTTTTTATTGACATTGCGAAGATTGCGACTGTTTTTTGTTTTGCTATGGATTTTCCGGGCTCTGGTTATAAATTAATTTATAACGCACGTAAACTATTGGATCGATGCTCATATTAAATAAATTTGATATGATTTTATGTATTCGTATATAAGTACCTACCTACCTACAATATTTTAATACTCAAATTCCTTCGGTTGACCAGGTACCTACTTACTGTGCCTATACCGAACCTAATTAATGCTAGCTAATTGAAAGAGACAACAAACGTAAGATTATTTAACGTTGGTTTGTATAATTTTAGACATTGCAATACCTACGCATCCAACTTAAGTATCGTGTGGGACTTACACCGCAAATAGTGAAAGATTTTATTATAATTACTTAAGTAAAGAGCTGGTAGAGGACATATAATTACTTAGGTGCCTATTAATTGTATTTAATAGTTTTTTAAATTTTGGCACACCCAATAACAAGTGAAACTAAAAAACCTTAATTTTAGTCAGGTTTGTAACGACAATTAAGCACTAACTATAAACACAAAATATCAATAAAAACTCGCTTGTGTTCATTTTATACACTATAAGCGATATTTTAATATAAAAACGCCGATCAAGTTTAAATTTCCTAATAATATCGTACTTTGTTGTCGTTGCGAACCCGACTGTAAATAAAGTTTTTTAATATCACTCTAATTGAGTGTCCCTAAACGTGAAAATATCCTTAAAAATGTGCAGAATGTGCTTTCCACACGGAGCCGTATACAGCGAGCCAAGTAATCTCGCGCACATTCGTGGACAAGGAGCTGTGTTCGCTAGCCGGCCTGCAGGTCATGCCGCCGTCCCACGTCTACGTCATGGGGCAGAAGAACAGCCCCTACAGACAGTTCTTTGTGTGGAGGTTGGTCAAGTGTATTTAGTTATTTAATGCATTCACTGCCACCCCCCTTTCGTGGACATTTGCCAGGTGCCGCACTTTGCAGTGGTGTGCCTCAACTCAAACGTACAAGTCAACCGACTATTACCCGTGCTGCCGACGCACATATGACTCCATAGATACTAAATTGATATTTAGGTACCTACATACAAATTCAGAACTCACATATGCTAAGCCATACATATATGGCCACTTTGGTTTTGAGCTATATTGACTGCTATTAGGGTTCTTTGATATGTATTTTTGCCTGTCTTATGCGTTAGAGCTAAGCGAAGTTACTTGTAGACGACGCTCTTCTAGACTAGGTATCCAAAAATAAATGGATATGAACACGATTATTTTCCTGACTCATCATATAGCTGTCACACTTAATTCATAGATAAGGATAACACAGAATACGATTACCGAATATTTACTTTCAGTTTGTCTTATCTACTACATGAAACGCTTCTCATTCTGAAGACTTATTATTTGCTATTGCACTCTTGTCCACTCCTTTCACAAGGTGTTCACTAATCCCATAGATTCAGTATTATATTCTGGTGTGGAATAAAGAGTATTGTATTGTACTGCAGCCGTGTGGTGACGGTAGCAAGAATACATTTGTCACTACCCCAACTCTTCCCGCGGGTGTCGTAAGAGTTTACTAAGGGATTGAAGTGTCACTGACCATTCTTTGATTTAAATGATCATGGGCAGCAGCGTTATCATAGTGGACACATTACTGCGCTTGCCCAGCGTGGCGATTACGAGCATTTACCTCCAAACGCGTCTATACGCATAGTTTAATAGGAGAGACCTACGCCCAGCAGTGTCTAAGATAGGCTAATGATATGATGTGTATATTGTACTGGAGTTCGCACTACCCTTTCTTTCAGCATGATGCGTCTCTTAGAACGCGGCCATATGCGAGCAACTCAAGCGCGAGTGGGAGGGAATATCCCTCCTTGCTCGGGGCACACTCCTCGCTCTCTGTCGCTCGGCCAGGCTGCGCCAGCGTTCCTGCTGCTAGCAGAGTTCATCATGCTCTCTGTGCTCATATTGGTAGGAGAGATCTTGTGGCATCGGTAAGCTCTGTAGTCTACTTAACTTTTTGAACGTCTTCCGGATGTCGCACAAGCTGTACACGCCAGTATCTTGAGTACCTAACTAATACCTGTATGTATAAACTTTATCTGTTAGCAGAACAAGTAGATATTTTGATAACGTCCGCCATTACCTTCATATTGCTGGCGTGACAGGCATCAGAACAAACAACACCTCTTATAGGAGTTTTTGGAGATCAAAAGGTTAAAATGATTAGGCCGTAGGCATTTTTGAGACGTTTCATCAGCAATGAGTGAAGATAAACACCTCATCCGGCCCACCACAGGGGGCTACCACGATCTATTGCGTGAATCGCTTTTTTAGGACCTGAACTGGATGGCACGCTAATACATTTTAAATGCCTTCACTTTCCGAATAATGTCTAATACACTTAACTAAAATTACTTTTCAGATATCAAATTCGGAAGACATCCCAGCAAGTGTTACCCAAGATGTGTTAGAAAACACTTTGAAGAAAGTTTTAATAGATATTGCAATTTTCTCTCATTTTCCTCAAGTATTGCACAGTAGGTACCTATATTAATTATAATCGACGAATAAGCATACACAGGTATTTTTAACGCGCATCACAGGGTGACATACATTTAGTATCTTATAATATAATATAATAAAGAGTCCACTATGACGTATGATAATTAATGATAATGTATAATGCTACTTACAGGATTTTAAATATGGTGAAAGATAATAATAAACATTACATTGATCATTACGTAGTTTTATTAACTATCTCACAAATAATAGACTGAACCGACAAGTGGTCAATCCTACTAGAATCAGTCGAAAATATACAGTTAAAATACCCAATCGACGCTATCGATGGAGCTATATTCATATTGCTGAATGAAGGTAAGTCTGTTGTCTGTTATAAATAAAAATAAGCTATATGTACTCCAATAAAATCACTAGGGATCCCTATCCCGTGTCCCGTCATCATAGAATTTATGCATCGTAATATTTTTTATTGTTTCATACTTGAAAATTCAGATTTTGTTAAAAAAACGTCATATCGTGGAAGTGAAATTATTATTATTGTCATCATCATCATCATATCAGCCAAAGGCGTCCACTGCTGAACATAGGCCTCATTATTATTGTAAAACAAAGAAATTATAACGACAAAGTATAAAAGCGTAAAGCGCCCGATTGTTGAAAGTTAATTAAAACCCCGGAAATGGCGCCAAAAATTAATGATTTTAGAATATAAACTGCAGGCTTAGCACATGATTGGTGCGACAGTATGTCGCCGCGAGATAGATCTCCCGTCCTTCACTAGCTATATTAACAAAAGAGGGACGGATAGACTATCTCGCGGCGAGATACTGTCGCGCCAATCATGTGCTAAGCATACTGTCCATGTTTAAAATACAAGATTGTGTCACAGTGGTAAAATAAAATATGACGTATCTACTGCAAAGCGTCAACGAAGTGAGAGTTTGGACAGAGACACAAATATAAATTTGCGGCACCTTGCAAGGGCCTGATGGATATGTAACCTGTTGCTGGAATGTAAATATCAATAATATTATTAAGATTACAGCTAAAATCAACAATATCGCACGGTTACATATTTATAACTCAATTAACCAAGGGCTAAAGTTTAGGAATACTACCAATATCTACTATACCTATTTTATTTTGACTAGTTGCTATTGTGTGCCCCAGTAGATACAGTTTTGTTTCACCTATATTTAAATTTCAGACAACAAACAACCTCCAACTAAATTACCTATCTTAAGGTACACGACACGAGTTAAATGTTCCTTAGCTGAACAGTTTAGCAATTAACTTGCCGTGTAAAATGTAAAATTTAGAAGGTATTTCAAATTTTGATATACGATATAATTTCCACTCAGTTTTTGTTCAAAAGACCCATGTACTGACGTATATAAAATTTTAAGGTATGCAAATAAGACTGAAAATAAGAAGGAAACTAAACTGTTCCGCTATTTAACGTTTAAATGCACTTAATACCTGTTGATCTTACAGTGGCTTATTAAGTAAACCAATCTTCGAAAGTTCTATAGCACAGGTAATTGTAATTACAAATTAATATCACAGATTTTATTAACATTCTAAGTTTAAAATCAACTTACGTGTAAGCTAACCAGTGAATAACTGTCTAAAATTCTTTCATTCAAGAACAGTTTCTCGAAATACCTACAGTAATATTTCGATTCTTAAAATCTAATGACAGTCTAAAAGTTTCAACACAAAATCTATCACTTTAACAAAAATAAACTTATAACCATTCTGCATAAATTAGCGCACTTTAATTTTTTTGCCTTTTTAGAAGTAAATTAACATGTATTCTAATAGTTTCCCAGTCAAAAACGATGTAAAATTACAGTAACAGTCGAGTTATCGTATCATCATAAACATACATAAATGTATTAATTCAGTGTATGCTTTTACGTAAAAGAACATAATACTAGAAAAATAAAAGATATTAAATGTTTGATCTTGAACTGAAGTACTCATGACTCTTATCTCTCACGCTCTATCACCATCGGATCTAAGATATATATGTAGGTACAACAAATACAAATGGATACTGAAACCATAACATTAATTGTCAGAGACTAAACTCTGAAGTTTTGAAGCTATTTCTTCCCGCATATGGTCCAACTCTTTCAGTCCGGTGTCAATCAGGTTGTGACTGGCACTGCTTTTAAATGTCTTCAATAACTCCTCTCCTTTTTCATGCAGCATTTGGCTCTCAGCTTCCAGACTGGCAATGTCCATAAGCTGAAAATATAACATTAACTTTTTAACACTAAATAAATAAACTACAATTACGGAGATCAGGATGCGTAGCCAAGTTGCCAATCGCTAGCGCTTAGTAGCGTATCGTAGTTTTCCCTCTCTGTCACTCTTTCATATTAGTGCGACAAAGACAGTTAGCTGCCTTTCGCTTACGATTGACGATGAAGCGCTAGCGATTGGCAACTTGTCTAAGCACCCAGCTGTTTTTGAACTTTGCCTTTAGATAATTGTCTCCAAGTGTTAAGTCGTTGTATCCATGGGGTATCAATCATACCCCGCTGAAACTGCAGTCCTAGCCAAGATGGCATTCTGCAATCGTATACGATAAGCGATAAGTAATAAATGTATGAGAATGACAGATTTCCGTACATTATTAGGTACTTATCGCTTATCGTATACTATACGATAGGCGATCTTGTCTAAGCCTCCATATGTTGATAAAACGTTTTAATTAAAATAAATTCACTAAATCAAAGTCACAGTAAGTTAAAGAACCCAGACGAAGTTACGAGAAAAAAAACTAATGCGTTTATGATATTAACTGTGATACCTCTTCCTCATTATCGAGACAGTCAGTAACAGTGTTGTCGTCTCCGTTTTCATCCACAGCTTCTTTCTTCGTTAATTTGATGCTTTTCAATTCTTGTTTGTGTTTTATGCCTCGTTTAGTCATAACCTGAATAAAACCAAAATTGTTATTTATAAGTATACATACAAATACTACTTTAAAGGATGATATTTAGTGAATACCAATGTACATAAAATGTACATGCCTACTAATAAAAAAAATTGTGCACTCCCGAAATTTTACTTTTTATTGACAATCGTCCTGAACAATCAATTCGTTTAAGTATACTTACAAAATCAGGACCCAGCTCCTCTTGAGTTAGCATATGCTTAGCACGCAAGTCCTGCTCCGATTCAACTATGTGCCATTGCAAATGTATGGACTTAGGTACATATATTCTTCTCGATAAAACCCTGAAAAGAAACGATTACTTATATCACAACACTTTATATAGATACCATCATTATCATAATAGGTTTATTTTTTATTTATCTACTAATATTTTTGACGTATATTTTGTCCCTATGCGACTTTACCCAGAAGGTAAGTACAGTACAATCCAAGAAACCGGCTAAGAGCATGTCCGGCCATGCTCAGTGTAGGGTTCCGTAGTTATTCAAGCTGGGCCGATTATTCTCGAAATAGTTTTATTTTAAAGTATTCTATAAGCTATATGATTTTTTTCATATTTTCAAAAGTCAGTGCGGGGCATGTATCTACAATTTATTTTCTTCTGAAAATTTGACTTCAGAAAAAACTTCCTTTTGGGACCCTTATTGTTTTTCAAATACCTATTCAACGATACCCCACACTATAGGATTACAGCAAAATAAAAGAAATCATCCCCACTTTACATTTTTTCCACATTTTATTCTACCACTTTGTCGGCTTGATCGATATGTAATGTGTATACCTGTACCAAATTGCCAATTTCTAGTACTAACGGCCACTGAGCTATGCTACGGACAGACGAACAGACGGACAGACGGCCAGACGGACATGGTGAAACTATATGGGATCCTTGTTTACTACGGAACAATAAAAAGGGAAAATATTTTTTAATAAATAAAAATATTTTCCTGTTTGCTATTCTGAGCTTACTAGAAGGCTGAAAGGCCTAATTTACTGTAACTGTAGTCTAGTAGCCAGCCATTAACTAAAACATTGACAAAAATGGCATTGTGATGTCACTTCTGTAACATAGCCTTGCTTGCACACGCTGCAAAAATGTGAACTTTTTCCTATCACCCGAAAAATAATTAAAGGTTTTTAATATTTCCATACATACCCAATTCTTGATTATACTCAAATGGCTAAATAAGAAAAAAAACTTGAGTGTAGAAGAAGAGTTTTAATGGATGGCTTAGTGTCGAATTTACCTATTTTAATCAATTATGTGTATTATATTATAATAATAATATGTGGCTGGCTTACCTTGCAAAAACTTTTATTCGAGAATCTAACTAATGATGGGATACTCAGAACAACTAGAATTTAATAAATAAACCTATTCTTGTCATATTATTGTATTCTATCTGAAAATAAATTTTCTCTAGATCTAGATATACAGGGTGTAATCGATAAGTGTTTACAGGCCATAATTCCGTAAATATAAGAGATATCAGAAAACTTTTAACTGATATCGAAAGTATGTTACCCAACGAGTAAAATTACATTTTTAACTTTTTTGAAATAAAATCAGTAATATCCCAAATAATAACTTCAAACCCTTTCATACATTTAGTAGGTAACCGTACATTCAAAGATTAGTTTAATACGAATATTTTTTCATTTAAGAATAAATGTTAGATTAATTATTTCATAAATATATTTATTATTTTATCACAATGTATTCGTACAAGTAACGAATCTCTAACAGTTTTGTGTTGTCTAACAGAATGTAATTTTATTTGTTGGGTAACGTACTTTCGATATCAGTTAAAAGTTTTCTGATATCTCTCATATTTACGGAATTATGGCCTGTAAACACTTATCGCTTACACCCTGTATACGTCGTGGTAAAAATACCAAATAAACAAGTAAGTACTTACTGGGTAAGTTTAGCTAATGCTTGCTCTTCCATGTAGAAGTCGGTGAATTTGAATCCAGGAAACTCAAAACTCACAGAACCTTGATTATTTTTTCTTCCTCGTATCCAACCCAATCCTTCGATAGTTTTACATTCGATCCACACGTCTTTCCAAAAGTTTGTCTCGTTATGTCCATCCGTTTCGTCGTCAGAAATTATTAAAACATCGTCATGTGGTGCTTCACATTCTTCTGCGGTGGCTAGAAAATTTTCTATATCCATTTCTAGGTCAAGGTCTGTGCCTGTGCCAGATCCGGACTGATGTGCATTTAAACGATCTAAATGT
Source organism: Thaumatotibia leucotreta (assembly GCA_025490895.1). Taxonomy (NCBI): domain Eukaryota; kingdom Metazoa; phylum Arthropoda; class Insecta; order Lepidoptera; family Tortricidae; genus Thaumatotibia; species Thaumatotibia leucotreta. Next base: position 20,687 of record JALPQI010004256.1, read on the forward strand.
GGTGGCACTTGCAATGCAGACTGCATTAGTCTCTTATTTATTTCTTCGGGTTTAAGTATAAACATTCCTCTTTCCTTTTTGGGAGACTCATCTTTAGCACTTACTGTTATTGTAACATTCCTACTATTGGATTGATTATCTCTTTCCCTTTCCGTTGACTCACTTTTCCGATTTATTGTTACTGTTACTTTCGGACTATTAGATTGTTTTACTTGTGGTGCTATTTCTGCGACTGGTTTTTTATGAACCGTCACAATCTTCTTCTTTATGTGACATATGGTAGGTTTGGGGATATTTTTTAGTATTGACGAAGAGTTGCCTAATAAAGGAGCGTAGGTATTGTCATTATGTTTTATAAGACAAGTATTGATAACCCTGGGTTGAATGTTAGTTGGAATGCATACTTGACCTGGTTCATGGCAACTTTTCTGAGAAATTTGTTTCAAGATGCCATTCGGTGCTAGATAAAAACTGTTAGTTTTACAAATTTTTATAGGTTTAAACATTTTTGGGTGTTGAGTTACCTTTGAATCCTGTTTCTCAGCATTTTGACTAATGGTTTCATTATTCTGTTTCGAAACTTCTACAAAACGCCTTGTGCCTTTTTCAGTAGTCGCGGAATCCCCAGATAAAGTCATCATTTCCGTATCTGACATAATTTTTGGCGGCATAAACGACATTGGGTTGTCAATAACGTTAAAATTTTCAAGTTTTTTCGTGTTGATCCATACACCCCTGGTCCTTCTTTGTTTGCGAAAATCTGATATATTTTTTACAGTTTCTATACCCAGTGGTTCGTTTTTCTCGTATGGACCTACAAATACAGATGATTCATTTTCGTTTGGTATAGCATAAATACCGAATTGTGGCCCAGTGCTGTTGTCTACGCATTTTTGAGAGGATAACCTTACTGTTTTCTTTGAAGCTCGTGCCACATTGATTGCCTTTATTATACTATCCAATTTTACAAAAAAACCTTTATTGTAAAATTGAATTTCATCGAAATCATTTTCGATTGTCATCACAAACCACCTAGAAGAATCATCAGACGATGTATCATTATTGTTGTCAATGGTTTTATCGGAACTTATATTTTCTTCTTCTTGATACTGTCCGAGCGATACATTTGTAGCATTAGAATCTTCCGAATCCGCGTGTACAGTATCGCTGAACGTCTGAGGAATATTGTCTTTTAATTCTTCATCAGTTTCATCACTTATTTGAATACTTTCAATATTTTCTTCTGGATTACCCACTTTAGTCACAGAGCCGATCAACTCCCAACAATGTGACAATCCCCATAATATACAAAAGTTGTCTTTGAGATCATCTGCATTCGCAAGCAAGTTTTTGACAGTCACTGGATATTTAGGCAAATCGGCAAAGCGTATATCATTTATATTTATGCAATGCTTAAAAAATGGATTTTGTGGATCCACTGCCATGAATAAGCGAAATGGTGGTTTAGTAGTAATTAAGAACAGATTTTTTTTTTCTCTGTATCTGCCCAAAATAAACTCCCAGGGATAGAGAGCCATTTTTCCAAGATGTGGCGGCTCGAGTGAAACTTTCAGAATTCCGCGATTGATGCGTTGCTTATACTGCTTGTAACTAACTTCTAACCACGCCACTAATTTATTTTTATCTGGTAATCGGTTTGTAAACAAACTTATTCTTGTATTCAAAGGTTTATCAGTTGTATTGGCTGGTTTCATAGCTGGAGCTGATGTTAGCGGTGGTAGCGGAGGTAGAGCTGGGCTTTGTGATACCGGTTTTGGTGGACAAGGAGCTGGTGCAGAAGGCACAACCTTACTCGTGGTGTTCTGTTCTTTCGCGTTACTTGTACTGACAGTATAAAGGTGTAACAATCTTTTTCGCAACGAGGAATCGTGCTGTTCCATTTCAGATATCTTTCTGTTCGCATTGAAATAATATCCATCTGAAAATTTTCTTCCGTAATATCTTTTCACTCTTGCGCTCCTAGAATAATAATCATGTATACCCTGCTGGTTGCTATCAATGGGGAGTTCATTTGCTTTATCTTTTGTGTTGTTTATGTCAGATATATTTCTATGGGATGACATACGCGTCCTAGTAAATTTAGTGTCAGTTTTTTCGCTGTCATCTGCCAGGTTTACACTGTTACTACTGATGTTTTGTTCAACATCATTTATTTCTTTCGTATTGTCGGTTTTAACGTCGGGGATTAAACAATCAGTAAATATACCTTTGCAAAAACATTTATATAAGCCGTGCACCATACACCATGGTTCCACATTTGCCAAGTTGAGTTTTTCGATTATAAGTGCTGCTACTTTTTCGGATTTGTCACTTTTTAGAGACATTTTACTAAAAAAGTCTGCATATTTTCTTGAAGATTTCCAATCTCTACGTTTTGATTTTAATAGCATGCTGTTTTCAGGTGTAACAATTATAGTCTGATGAAATTTTTGTTCCTCTTTAGCCATTTTTAAACTCTTTTCATTGTCTAATTTGAGTAAACCCGGCAGTAAATCGGAACAATCGTGTTCAAAAGAATCTACTACTTTGTATTTAGAAAAATCACATTTACATACAAACATGCATTCTGTTCGGCCGCAGTGTCTTTTAAAATTGTAGCCACACTCTAATGATGAGCAAACACAGCCCATACTACAATATGCTTTGGGGCAAGTATTGGAAGGTTTCTCATCGACACTTTCTGGTAATTGTATGATTGTAACATCTAATCTCTCTAGTTCTCCATACTTGCGTTTCAGTCGCGGTTCTTTTGGTTGAATATTTGTAATATTTGCATTATCTTCTATTGGCACATCTCGGGGCTCATCTTCACCTGTATACATATAGTCTTGATCTAAGCTGATTTCCACTGAATCTATGATTTTGTCAAGCATGCATTGAATTTCAGCTGACACAACTGAACTTTGCGATGTGTTATAATGACAGTCGCTAATTATTTTAGTAAGTGGGTTTGGCGTAAAATCACTACTGATATCACGACGCATTAATATTTTTTGTTGGTTGCATTTGTAATTCAGATCAAATGTCACACAACATTCATTTTCGATTGGAATAATAGTTTCATCTTTTACTGTTGCTAAAGTAGATACAGAAAATTCTGCCCACTTCTCAGTTATATTTCCGTCTTCTTGTCTCATATTGTTAATGAAATGGGACATAGTTGGATCTATTGTTTTTCCGATAGCTGTATTAATCTCCAGAGCAGGTCTCGGCAAATGTTGTATTTCTATCCCACCAATATGATGTTTTTGATAAGAATTATCTAGAAAAATCTTTTTTCTTAGTGGTCCGGGTTTGAAATTGATACTCAATGAGTTGTTAAGTAACCCTTTTCTTTTGGACACAGGATTACATGTAAAAGATTTAGTTTTTTTCGGAAGTAGCCTTATTCCTAGATCGTATTTACATAGGAACTTGCAAGATCCACCTTTACTACCATTAACCCGTATGCGTTTACCATTCCACAAAACATACTGAGTAGAATGAGTGTATTCTTCAGGGTTTAAGTTTGTTAGCATTTGCCATGCGGATCTCGAAACAGGTTTGTCACATTTGAACATATTTCTAGTAAGAGACTTTGTATTCTCGTCTCGTGCGGAGCCAGCTTTAATTTTCCGCAGTAAAACATTTTGCTGCTTCTCCAAATCAACAAGAAGGGTTGAATTGACATCTTTTTCAAACAGGTTCCTAATATCCCTTACAGTACTAACTTTAAATTTAGATTTTCTCTTTGGTACATAGGATTTACCAGTTTTTGGTATAAAGTCGCAAGTATTTCTTTTCTCATACTTTTTTTCCACAACAGGTTGCGCAGGAGTAATTTTTAAGAGATCAGTGAGATCATTTTTTAATGGCTTTGAACTTCTTGTTATATTTGAAGAAAACACTTGAGGTTCTTCGTCCATCTTCAGTTACTTAATCTGAAACACAATGTTTGTAGGCGAGTTGAAGTATGAAAATAAGTACAAGCCTTGTTAATTTATTGTGCCCAAAAAGTGTATTCGTAGTTCGATAAAGGACAACTTTTAACAGATTTCTATATCAATGATAACTGTACGAGTTGGTATTATTTTGTCATCTCACCAAGTAAATATAAATGAATGTATCAATTTTCACTTAATAAATTTCAGTTTCTTGGCTATAAATAAATTACTTCATTCAAGAAATTAGCTCCAGTCTCGTGTCATTTATGCAAGTTGTTGTTAACTTACCTTGTTTAAATTCATTGGCACAGTAACCCATTGCACCAATTGCGGACTATCACGAACTGAAAATAACAAAGACAGACTAATGAACTTCTTACTCTCCTAAGTATTTGGGAGAAGGTACCCATACTTAGCCTAACATTGGTAAACGTTCTTAATTTTAAATCACATGTTGTATTGTTATAAAATGTAGTAAATACAATTATAAGCCATATCTAGGGAATAATTAGTTTCTGAGAATCCTGAGTTTAAAAACGTTATGAGAAATAAAACAGAACCAGTACAAGTTTTGCATTTTATATCCAAAAAACATGTTCGGTTCATCTGGATACTACGACTAAAATATAGTTTACGTTAAAGTTAAAATCTACTTCCGACCTCGACACTATGTAATTTGGCTAGAAACAGAAATCCTCGAAATAGATTTCGTAGTCTTTAATAAGAACAAGACTAAAAAAATCAGTTAAAAACTACAAAAGCAAGCGCGGGGGAACGGTGTTGTTGATGTTTATGTGTATAGTTGCCGTAATAGTACATTGTGCATTACGCAACGAGAGTGGTAGAAGCCCGACGTCGTAGGCGGAGGGCTTTTAATGACTCGAGTTAGTATGCCTCTTACCGACCGTGATGCATACGATGTTTTTCATAACACTTGCAACAAAAAAAAAGTTATAAGACAATAGTTATTTGTTCAACAAGAGAGCAAAGTAGATTTTTGTTTCGAGTGTTGATGTCAACTCGCTACGCTCGTGATTCAATAATAGAATCTTGCGCTTGCTCGGGACTCAAAGACACGACATGCAAACATTTCAAAAGTTCAATCGCGCTAACTTTTTAAATAAAGTGCGTTCTGAAACTATACGTTTAAATTTATACTCGTTCACAATAAAAAAACAAAAACAAATTATAATAATAAAATTCGTGACAATTATTGCTCTCTTCATTGTATTTTAAGAATAATGAAATACTCATATGATTAAAATAATATTATATTTAATATTATTATACAAGTTTAACAGAATTTTATTTTGTATTCTAACGAGTAAGTATTTCATTCTCGCTTTTTGGGGGCCTTGGCAGTATGGCTTAGTGCTTTCACCTGTCCACAAGGACTAAAATCAAGAAAAAAAAAATTGGGGGCCTAGTATGAAGGTTTACAAGGCGGAAGATGAATCGACATTATATCTATCTCTTTTTTCGTTGACGGAATGAAAGTGACAGATGTAATGAACTTTACAATGTTCAAAGTTTGCATTACAATCCGCAGAGTCCGCAGTATGAAAAGATGACCTAAGACTATACTCTGGTTAGGTATTTAAAAAAAGGTAAACAATTTTGCAGTATCTTTTTATTGAAAAATGCATTTAAAAATCCAAACTAGGTAGGTACTTAATGAATCAAAATAATGTAAATCAATGTATTTCCTTGTTATATTATGTATTTTGGTAAACTTATTCTTTACTTGTAGTTTTCAATAAAAAGATACTGCAAGATTGTTTACCTTTTTTTAAATACCTAACTAACGACACGAAAAATTAAAAAGTTAGTTTTCTTTCACCCTCGCAGCAAAATTGCATTTTGCTCACTTATTTCAAGCAGCCGCCATGCCAAAACCGCCATGTTCGGGCCGCTGAGGTGAAATAGTACATTTCGATACATGTGCGAAAAAACTTTTTACATGTGTATCGAACGACTTTTTTCATAACAAGTGCCTTAAAAAGAAAAATTTACGCACGGGATAATTAGGAATGGCGGGATAAATAGGAACGTAGAGTAAACTGGTCTGTTAGCCCAGAACAAACAATCCAATTTAAGAACAACAGATTTTTTCATAGGTGTTATTCTAAACTGGACTGTTTATCCTGGGCTAACAGACTAGTTTACTCTAGGTACATTCCTATTTACCCCTTTTCACGGTACGCACTTCCAGACTTATTTTTTAACCGGAAAAATCAACTTTACCGGACATTGCTCACAAAAACATTTTTTCAGGAGAATATAAACAACAATTGGTACAATTATTTGTAATCTCTTAATGAAAATAATATAAAGTTTAAATAAGTAGGTACCAAGGTAAAGCTAACATGTTCCGTGAAAATACGGAACATAACCTAAAAATAAATAAAACTGTGCCCATAATTACCGATCTTAAGTCAGAACTCTATACAGTTACGTCTAATAACATATCAGAATACTCCAAAGCACAAGGATCTTAATCATCAACATGTTCCATGGAAATACGGAACATAACCTCAAAACACAGCTGTTCCTTTACCCATAATTACCGATCTTAAGTCATAACTCAGTACAGTTACCTATAATAACATATTCGAATACTCAAAAGCCCAAGAATCCTAATGGCTAACATGTTCCGTGGCAAAATACGGAACATAACCTCAAACACAACTGTTCATTTGCTCCTAATTACTGATAAGTCAGAACTCGGAACAGTTACATAAATATCCGAACAATAACATAATATATCCGAATACTCTAAAGCTCAAGGATTTTAATCGCCAACATGTTCCCTGAAAATACGGAACTTAACCTCAAACACAACTGTTCATTTATATGACAGTTCTTTAAAACTCGGCACTGTTAAGTATACATCTAATAACAAGCCCGGAGACTCCGAAGTACAAGGAACTTAGGAAAATACTGAACAAAAACTCAGTCAGAAATCTTTAATCGCGAATGAACATTATTTATTAGTTATGTTTGAGGTTATGCCCCGTGAAAATATGGAACATAATCTCAAGTCATAAGATCATCCCGGCACAGTTACGTCTAATAACAGTAATAACATTACATTAATACGAGGCACAAAAAAAAATATCGCTCATATATTCATATATTTTGAGGACCGCGGCAAAAGAGTACCTACTCACTATGGCAATCTGCCACATGGCGTAATAGTTTTCCTCCTCGTTACCTTTGTAGTATACGCTGTATACGTCACATTCTTTGCCACAAACGACCACTGAACGACAACGTCACGTGGTTTTATTTAATAATGATTTGGTATTGATGACTATTCAGACTATTACAAAAAGTAATGTCTCAAAACACAAGCGTGTACAAACGTTTCGTTTATTTATTTTTTAACATTTCGTTAATTTATTTTAAAGCATTTAATTTAATTTAATTTAATTCGCTATCAAAAAAAATAAGAATATTTATTCAGGAAATTATTACGATATGCGATGTACCAGAGACAAAGTAAATGTATTAAACATCGTTTACGTGATCTGTGTTGTCTACTGCGTATAAGATGGCCGACATCAAAATACTTTAGTAGTAATAACGATACAACTTCTAACGCGATCACTTCTACATCGAACTCCATCACTATTTATTGAAAATATTATATTTATTAAACGATTGTACAGTTAAACCATAACATCTGGAAAAAATTAAGATTACTAGTTTTATCAAATCTGTAGCGGTATGTTAGGTACCTACCGGGTAAACAAATGAAACATCGACAGCGAATGAAGAACCAAATCAGCTTCACGACGTAGAATAATCACAATAACAGTACTACTGTTACAAAAACAATATTCCATTAAACTAGTTCCTATAAAGACCCTTAATAAATTTCATATCATAATAATCAATCGCAAACTATTATGTATGTATTTTGAACGACGTTAACTTACCGGGTGGCGTAAAAATAACAAGAAAATACCAGTAATCGAAACAATTGCAGTGTTGTAAGTTCGCTGTTACTACGATTTAAATTAATATTAAATAAATAAAATAGGTAGGAGTGCTAAATTACAGCGGTGTTTACTGTTTATGTTCAAATGACACTTTCGCTTCTATCTAGTCTATGCCAGGAGTATTTTCTGGAACTTATGAAATCCAAGATGGCGGCATATGTATTAACCTTAAAGGAAGAAGGTATTTACACACACGTTGTTTATTGCATGCCTAATTATGCAGCGAGGTAGTTACATAAAACATAATTTTAGGCAACAGAAGTTGAAATAAGCCTTACCTCAGTGCCAGCAGGGAATAGGCTTTTAATCATTCGGAGATTCACATCGATCCAATTTTCAAAATGGCTGCCATCACCTTTTCTAGAACTACGTGACACTGTTACATCCAAACGTATCTTATAAACCTCTTCAATATTTACACTGTAGTTTTATTTAAGATGATTTAACATCATAAAAAAATAAACAAATCAGTTTATTTTTACTGTATACGATATTAAACGCCACTGAGTTTTTGAGACACGTTATATTATCTTAAAAATCATTCATTCGTTTCGTTCACTTCTGTCATACCACAGATAATAAAAATACTACTAATAGTATACTTTATGGTATAGTTCACATTCTTAAATTCTGAAAGAAAATAAGAAGCATTTTATTGACAATGCATACAAGTATTTGAATAAGTATATTATAATAAGAGAATTCTCTTACAAAATCTGGAATTCGTATCAATTAATCAAAGCAATGTTACTCTACGTGTTCTAGAAATTGACGTTCGTTTTGGACCGTGTCAGATGACACATGCTTTGCTTAGTGAGTTTATTTCGATTTGATTTGATTGAAATTTGATTCAACTTATACATTCGTTCTTTGAGTTTTGACACGATCTTTTAAATGAATCTTTCTTTGAAATTCTTTTACCACAGATCATTATTGTGGACTTTTACTGAAATATTTCTATGAATTAAGTATATCATTTCATTAATACATTTTGTCTGCGAGCGGCTTCTAGGTATATTACGAGTACGAAGTAATTTGTAACCTATCCTGTGTGCACCATTGCTAGAAATAAGTATGCTATCCCTGCCTACAACGTTTAATCAAGTTACCATCCGGCTCGTTGTAGGTTATGTGCGTACTTATGTTGATTTTCCAGAAAAAGCAAATATTACTTACCTACGTCACGTCAATGTGCGTCAATTTACCTAAATGTGGCACAGAAGTGGACGTAGTTCAGTGAAAAATATCCGACTTCAAAAAAATGTCTCTAAAAGAAATTACTTCTCTATTTGACAACTGACAGAAGACAGATGGTGAGATGGTTCTATTTGTCAAGGCAATATACAGTGTGTAAGTCTAAAAGCGTTAATAGACGTTCGAATATGGTCCACTCCGCACCGCGAACTTGGTCCGGTCCGTACGTGCGCTCGACTCGCCACACCATCGCACCGTTCAAAAACGGTCCAGTGCGTTTCGTGCTACCAGACAGTGATCACGTCGATATGCCTCCGATTTTATCCAAAAAAGCTAAAAAAACGCGTTAGTTGTGGCAACCACCGTCGCTACAATCAATCAATCAATCAAATTTTATTGATAAATTACAATAATTTTACAAGTCACATACAGAAAATAACAATATTATCCATACTAATATTTGAAAAAAAATAAAAATAATAATTACATTTTGGCACATTATTATTTATGAGACACTGTTATGTCTATAAATTTCATAAATACCCGAAAATTTACGAATTGTTTGTTTACTTTTAATTAATTACCTACAAGTAAGCGCTGTACGGTGCGGTGGCGCCGTCCACACGAGCGAACTTGGTGCGGACCGCACCAAATCCTGTGGGAAAACCATCGAACCGACCGCACCGTCAATAATAATAATAATGTCGGCGGACCGCTGAACACACCATCGAATTTGGTACGGAGCGGACCAAGTTCGCGGTGCGGAGTGGACCATGTTCGAACGTCTATTAACGCTTTAATACGGGCGATCAATTAAACCAGGCATGGGATTCATTAGTGTAATCATGGATTACAAGGTTTTTTAAAGTTACTCTTAATTATGACCCCACAGATTTTTTTTAAGATTATCGTAGCAGCAATGTAGGTACGAACATTTGTTATTATTAATATGACAGTTATGTCATCTGCTTTTGAAATTAGCTGTCATCGAGTCTTTAACTCGCGTATGTTGCTCTACATTGCGCGCCGAATTATTTTGTATGGAAAATTTTGTTGCTCTAATTTTAAGTAAAAGTTATTTGAATGTACTTATTATGTCGTAAACTAACACCCGTTAAGAGCTTCGCCCGTATTAGACTTACACCCTGTATATAGCGATAGGATGCGATACCTATTAATATATGTAAGATATATTATAATTGATATAGATTTATAGATATATCTCCTTATACCTATAGTTTGGGGTTTTACACACTTGGGAATAGACAGAGAATCATACTCTTTCCTATGGTAATGTTATTGAACTCAAAAAAGAGATGCAATTCATAGTTTTTTGTTCCCACTGTTACTGCCAAATTCGGTTTGCCAGACTATAAAAATATTTCCTGTACATAGCAATAACAGACAGAGAAAAGTTAATTCACCCACATGCATACAGGGCGTCCCAAAGTTATGGGACATGAAGGGGAAGTACCTACCTCAAATATCGTAGATAGGATATTTTGCTGAAAGAAGACATTATTTTATTTTGAAAATTAAATAATACTGCATTAAAAAAAATCCAAAATAAAATTTGGTTTTTCTAGGCATCGAACCTACTTTAATACGAAAAAATTTTTTTTCGTAGTTTTATGATATCATTCGAAAGAATGGATAAAAAATAACATTTTTTCTTAAGAAACAGTATCTAAAACTAAAAGAATAACCAAACAAGTTTGGCTCAAAATTCGAAAAAAATTGTAGTTGGTTCGATTTCCGGGTGAAGCAAGTAATTTTTTGAAAAACTTTGAATGCACTATTACTAAATTTTAAAAATAACATTAAGTCTTCTTTCAGCAAAATACACTATCTACGATATTTAAGGTACTTCCCCTTCATGTCCCATAACTTTGGGACGCCCTGTATACCTCTACTGTAAGTACATATTATTTTGTATGAACATAAGATTTTGACCTTAAAATAAGCACAATAAGTACGCAAAATATCTTAGCAGGTAGGTATGAAGATTTTATTTTAAAAATGTCTACAGGGTGTAAGTCTAATATGGGCGAAGCTCTTAATGGGTGTTAGTTTACGACATAATAAGTACATTCAAATAACTTTTACTTAAAATTAGAGCAACAAAAATTTCCATACAAAATAATTCGGCGCGGAGCAACGTACGCGAGTTAAACACTCGATGACAGCTAATTTCAAAAGCAGATGACATAACTGCCATATTAACAATAACAAATGTTCGTACCTACATTGCTGCTCCGATAATCTTAAAAAAATTCTGTGAGGTCATAATTAAGAGTAACTTTAAAAAAACCTTGTAATCCATGATTACACTAATGAATCCCATGTCTGGTTTAATTGATCGCCCGTATTAGACTTACACACTGTATAATTGATCCCTACATTTGCAAGTTAAAAAAAATTGTTCGTTTTAGCCTCCTCGGCGTAGTGTAGAGAAAAAAATCTGTTAAAAAAATACAAAAACGAGTAAAAAAATATGTGCCTTGTGACTTAAAAGGGTTAATAATTTTAAGAGCGCTCCTAATTTGGTACCTATCGTACCAACATCCTGTCACTGAACTTATTAGGGTACATTCATTCGGCTGCCCAAAATCTGAACAAGGGCTTCCTGTAATTAAATGTCGCTTGCTAGGTTTTTATTCTGAACCGCTAGAGCAATACGTACGCCGCCGTTAGAGCAATAAGTACGTACTATTATTGTATGTATGAGCGTCACTGTCAGTAACTCAGTACGAACCTACCACGTAGTCAACAATTTCGCGGTATGTGTGCAGCCCGCACATCATGCGTTACAGATGTTTCATATTTGAAGTACTTACCTTTTACTTAGGCCAGCAGTCTAAGTAACACACCGCCGCTCCTTGCTAATGCAGTACTTAGTTTAATGTAGGTTGAACATGTTGGCGACTCAAACATATTAACGAATCGGGTTACACTCTGGACAGGGAATCTCAATGGGTCGAAACATGTCGAGCAATCATCCACTTAAATTACGAGAGTAACCCGGTCCGTTACAATTTTTTTTACGTTGACTGCTCACTATACTTCACCTAAGATATTAATCCTACGGCAAATAACGCCGTTCCTACTGATATACTTACCCTTTTAGTTGATCTCACCGGTAATGCAAATGGCCACAAAGAAGCTTACGTCAGCCCACGGGCGATGTTCAATTTGTTAATTATGGAAGTGAACGTGTTCAGCACACGTCATGAAGAAGACATGAAGGTAGAAGGACATGCAATTTGTTACTTGTGCAGGCAGGAGACGGGGTCCGACATCGTTTATCAAAAGTTTAACACTTCATATAGAAATTATATACATCTTCAATCTTGCATGACTCATAGGAAAATAGTGTAAGAGGACTGTGAAGATAGTCTATTTTGAAGGTGTCCATTGACGGCACAAACGCTAACGAATACTATTGTTTTTAAATGTCAACTGATTATCCGGCATCTTCGAAGGACACAAATGACAGCTGTGTGATATCCAGCAAAAAACAGTTTTGCTGATGTAAAAGGAATGCTAAAACCATGAATTAAATATACACTCCTTTTTTGGGCATTCTTGTAAAGCCCTAAACTTTCAAGTAATCTTTGTTTCCTTATGACTGCATTAACTTTTTCACAACCATTGAGGGCTATATAACTGACTACGGAAAAATTGTGACATGTGCGCCAGCGACTACAACTATTAGTTGCGCTCATGGTATGGATTTACACGGAACTAAGTTCAACTTCAAAGCTCTTTATGCACGAAGTAGACTCGGGCTGGAGCAAAAAGCTTTGGAAATATAGCAAACGACAACTCAAACTCATAACGGGGGTGTTTACGGGACACTTTGGGGTCAAAACTCTCTTGGCCAAAATGGGTCTTTCTGACAGCATAGACTGTAGAATGTGTGGCGAAGAAGAAGAGACAATGAAACACTAATTGATGTGCGAATGTCATGCCCTCGCCAGACAAAGGATGAAAGACTTCGGAACTAGTTATCTAGAACCGAAGGTCAAAACGTTACCGCTAGGTCCATCCTCAAACATATGAGTTGATAGAACAATCCCTGGGGTAGGCGAAACAGGGGGCAATTACACAAAAGATCCCAATGGGTCGAAGTGTAAGTATCCGTAAGGGCCCCGCAAATAAGATAAGTTCAACTTAAATACTTACGAACGCTAAAGTTAAAATTTTCGAGTGACACTCTTTCCAATAGTATTTAATATTTTAGATACATCATCATCATCAGCCTATGTTAGTCCAATGCTGGACGTAGGCCTCTCCTATTAACTATGCGTATAGACGCATTAGGAGGTAAATGCCCATAATCGCCACGCTGGGCAAGCGGATTGGCGATCGCAGTAATGTGTCCACTATGATGACGCTGCTGCCCATCACCAATCTTGTAAAATGGTCAGTGACACTTCAATCCCTTAGTCGACTCTTACGACACCCGCAGGAGGAGTTGGGGTGGTGACAAATGTATTCTTACTGCCGTCACCACACGGCCTTTTAGATACTTCCGCTAAGTAATAGGCTACAGGATGGGCAGCCAGCTGCGAAAATGGGTCGCCAGTTCTCTGATGGATTCATTCTTAAATCAGCCATGCACTTTTGCAGTTGGAAACAATCACCAAAGATATGTGAAATGTAATTAAGGGGAAAATTTGGATACATACTTTTTAGTCACCTTGTCGCGAAACAGAACGATAGCACATAATAAACAAACCTCCACCTACCTACCCACTGCAAATACGTTATAAATAAGACATAGCGAGGAATCCCTAAACTGTGTGAATAATTGGTAAATGATATCCATTGGGAAATGATATAAAAATAAAGCCATGATGAGTAGTCGAGAAACATACTTTATTGCACTCTTCATGCAAACTTATTTTCTTAATACAATTGATTAAATTATTACTAATCCGGAGCCACAGTGTTCTTGATTCGTCTTATCTTCTCATCTTTGACTCATTCGACCGCCTAGTATATAAAATGGTTAAGGAAATGAAGGAAGACATGTTAAAATACAGTTAGTTAATAAATTTATTTTTTAGATCTATGGCTTCCAAGTATCACGCATGCTTTCATAATTTTTTTTTATTGTTCAACACTGCACATGTCACAAGGAATCTTGTCGTTGCGCCCGGCCCGGTGGGCCATAAGTTTTCAGTCTAATCCCAATGGGTAATTAAATAAAAAATAATGGGTTGGTAAGGTAAGTATTCAATACGTTGCAATTGAGTGAGACAGATGATGGACTTACTGTTCACTGAAATCTTGTAACACAAACAAAACAAACGCCTATTCGAACATGTCACTCACACATACAACAGGCGACTTTCCTCAGTTTTTCATCTACACCAAGTTTAAAAATCATTATAATTTTCATCATCATCATCATGAGCCTAGGACTCGCTAGGACTCTCCTATTAACTATGCGTATAAACGCATTAGGAGGTAAATACCCATAATCACCACGCTGGGCAAGCGGATTGGCGATCGCAGTAATGTGTCCACTATGATGACTCTGCTGCCCATCATCAATCTTTTATCAAATAATGGTCAGTGACACTTCAATCCCTTAGTCGACTCTTACGACAACCGCAGGAGGAGTTGGAGTGGTGACAAATGTATTCTTAATTGCCGTCACCACACGGCATTATATGTTCGTTACAAGTATATTACTTTTAAGAGACTCAGTCGTGTACGTGCATTTAACCAATTGCAAGCCTAGGCCACTCCAGAACCGTGTAAAAATAACTTACGATTCGACTGAAGACTTCACTTTGTCATAGTTCTTGAGTGTTTTGGCATAGTTGTGAGGTTTTGATTTACTACTGTATACATAAATTAATAAATGTATTAAAAAGGATATTGTTTATCTCTTGGTTCTTCATGCGAACGATCCCTGAACGGCGATTTTTCCTGTAAGAAAATAGTTGGGTATAGTTTGAGTTAAATCCTGTTACATAGAGTGTTAAATTTAAATACAGGCGATTGAACGAGGCAGGATTCATTTATAATATAAATAGTTATTTTTTTATTTACACTTAATTCTGTCAATCCTACTATTTATTGATGAAAATGTGACACATTTATGAAATCTTTGATGCCAAATAACTCAAAAATGATCCAAATATTGCATTTTGAGGACCCAATTATGTATGGATACAATTTTATTTGTAATTCGAATTAAAAGATAACAAAATGTATCTATACCAGAAATTGGAGTTCGAGGCCAACGAAACTACGACAGATGCGTTATTGTCAAATCTGTCAAAGTCTCTTATGTCATTGTCAAATAAAGTTTTCAGGTTTCCACAACCTTTTTGTTATTTAATAAATTTATTTAAAATAATTCATAATAAAAATATTATACACCTCCGTAATGTTTGTACGCCTTTTTGTTTAATATGGCTGTCACAACTAGGATTTTCTTAAAAACACGTAAATATCTAAAAACTTTTCTTTTCTCACATAGAAATGACAAAATTTTCTTGTAAAGATCTTAAAATGATAAGAGCCAACGTTTCAAAGCCTATTTTAAATAGAAGTTGAATTACCAGTGAACACAAACGATAGCGTGCCATATTTATTAAAACAGTAGGTATGGTTAAATTACTAAGCCCCCTACCTTATTACGGCTTAAAATTATGGGAAAGAAATTTGGAAATGTAAAATGAAAGCATTTTTTAGGGTTCCGTCGCCAAAAACGGAACCCTTATAGATTCGTCATGTCCGTCTGTCACAGCCGATTTACTCGGAAACTATAGATGCTACAGTAACGAAATTTGGTAAGGATATGTGTTTTATCAAGGGGGTGTCACTCCGCGATTCCGTCTCGCGGGCACAAGTACATGCAGAGCGCCCCGTCTCCGTGGTCTATTCAATGGTTAGCGCGCGCTGTCTCGGAACGCACGTTTAAATTTACAACGCTGGCTCGTCACGTATCGCGAAATATATCGCTTGCAAATATTAGGATTATTTTATACATGTGCATCTTAAATGAAAACGCCGAAAATATACTACATAGCAGCATGTTGCAATAATAATAATGTTAATTTTCATGACGCGTTTTTCGCACAGCCGATGCGTTTGAGAGATACTAAAAAGTAAGGAACATAATAATATACTATAATGAATGCGTAGGTACCTTAACGCAATTCTTTCTTTTTAAATGCATTAAACAGATATATTAATTTCTTCACACCTCACATACTGTCTACAGATATTTTTAGAATGTTCGTGTTATTATCAGGATTATTCGGATGGATATTCACCTAAAGTTAGCAAAGTCGTGTTGCTATCTCACTCACACCTCAAACAATGCCGCCCGGACACGCGCGGCCGAAGCACAAAGAAGGTGCCGCCAAAGTTGAGACAAATATTTTTGAATCACGTGTATGAAATATAAATTCTATAATCACGCATGAACTAAATTGTTCAATTAGCTATCAAGACGAATGCTATTAACGCCGTAGATATCATTGCAGTAATGTATTTGTCAGACGCCTCATAGCGCTGTTCGTTATTTTATTAGTATTCAATAATTGACAACCCTGTTTTCGACGGCGTGCGGCTTATAAGCGACCTTTCCGCCACGCAATACGGCCCATTTTAGCTGCTCGCGTCGCCTCGCGCGTCGTTTTGTTTGGTAATAATAATTGGGTAGGCACATAAAAAGCCGGCATTTGTGAACATCAAATCAGTGAAGCTTCTGTACTTTATATATTCTGTGGTTTTATGAACCGCTACAGGATTATGATACTAAATTGTAAAAAAAACCATTGGGGTGGGGGTCCTCCATACATGTAACTGAGGGATAGATTTTTTTTTGAAGTTGTATATAAGCGTGTGGGGTATTAATAGAAAGGTCTTTGAAAATGATATGAAGGTTTATAAATCTTATTTTTATTTAAGCAAATCGTTTTCGAGACATCAGCTCTCAAAGTACTTGATTAAATTATCTCCTATAGTTTTTGAGGTAGGTTGATTTAACTGTATTTTTTAAATAATAAACTGATAATGGTACGGAACCCTTCGCGCGCGATTCCGACTCTCACTTGGCCGGTTTTTTGTATTTTATTTGTCTTCTTCATCACTTATCCTCCTGAGTGGTAACTTTTTCAAGGCTGGTCCCATAGTAAAACTTGGCTGTAATCATGAGTAGATCCAGAAAATATGATTTTGTATCATTGTGTTTTATATCATTTCACCCAGTATATTTCATTTGGAATTTAATTTTTTGATGATGGGGTGTATAGCGAAGCTAAACATGGCTGAACCAAGTGGGTCACATTGTTAACAACCTACGGAAGAAAACAATACGTTAGATCTGTATGATAATTTAAATGGAGAACTATAGCACTGCCAAAGAAATTTGTAGGCCAAAGGAATTTTACGAATACGAAATGTGAACATAAAGCACGCTACAATATATTATTCTGCAATTTTCTAAACGTATGCAGAAATAGGGTTTAAATTTATGTGTAGTTAAATTGCTGTACCAAATGTTATTAACACCTGAGGTGATACCAGCGCAATACCAACTTTGTTACTAATAATTGCGGATAATTAAGTTTTTATTAAAATATCTCATATTTACGTGAAAATAAGTAAATAATATTGTTTCTATAAATTAAAGAATTAAAATTACCAATAAATAAGATATCTCAACGTCTGTTTTTAGAAAATAAGGATTTACTATTGTAAGAACATTTCATTGTTGTGGCAATATTTTCGTAGATTCTTTGGCCTCGAACTCCAATTAGTGGTTTACTTGTCCTTGTTACGTCCTAAAATACTAACTACCCCGTTAATAGATTGGCCTGTATTAGATTTACACACTTTATGTAGTAATAAATTTGTATTTCATGCTATATCTTCCGGATTAGAATATGTTAATTTATTTCTATGAAATATTTCGGTATTAATACCGTTCTTCCAATGGTTTGAACTTAATTTTACATAATAAACTAACTTACATAACACTTAAGACTAACTTACAATCTTATAACCTTAGAACAAGCCCTACTGGCATGGTAAACGGGATGCTGGCTCATTTCCTTACTGTATTACAGCAATGCCTCCTCTGCGGTGCCGATATATCATAAAGCTTATTTGTATTCCTTAGATTTACAGGATGGTATATAAAATTATGCTGGATTAACCTTTTGAATTTCGAGTGCGAGTCCGGGTGTGCGGCTCTGCAGAACGGCCACGAGGACGAAAGGCATTAGATGCTCCAATTCAATATTGAGGGATGGGGGAGGTTAGTGTGTTCAAATTATCAATTTTAATTTAATATACACAGTGGGCGCCCCGAGCCGAATAGGGATAATAACTGAGGTTAAAATAAATGATTTCACATTATGCACGGAATAATACACGAAGAAATTATTACTACAACGTAGATTGCAGTATTTTCTGTTCCGGCCTTCTATTTAATAAACTGAAAATAACTTTAAAGAGTAGATAATTTGGCAGTATACAAACATGATGTCACTTATATTTCATACAAAACTTCATAATGGCGATAGTTTTGACAGTTCGATAAAAGCTGTTGATTTTACTTTCCAATCATCATACCTAAATATTTGAGTACATGTATTATTTAATGAATATTAGATATTACATACCAAAGAAAATATACTGAGTTTACCAACGCTGGAAGTGGGATATAAATCCACTTCCTTAGCTTTCGCAGTCGATGCCTAAACCACTCGCTCACTCAGACCCAGTGGACACCGGTCGGATTTCTCGGGTATATGCAATCAAGGTGTATGGCCTTTGTGTCAAAAATGTTTGTAATTCTATGCCACTGGGCATAGGAGAACCTAAATGTATGCTTGTGGCATATGAATAAGGTTATTCTCGTCCCGCATGCGTGTCATTGGCATAGGAGTCAGATTTTGCTGATCACAGACGTTGTGTCACCGGCATTCAACATGTTAAGCAAAGATAACTAAATATTCGTTAAATCGTATTAGTGTCCATTGAGTAGTGTTGTTTGTCTGTTTTCGTCTAATCAATAATCTGAAATGAGTTTATGAGACGTTTATGAAAAAGGGGGTTTTAGGTCCTAGCTTAGATTGGCGACGAGAGTTCCATTAAATTTAAAGCATTTCTGTTATATTAGCAATACGATACTGTCGTTTCTCATAATGTTAGCCGAAAATTCTTACCCGTTTATGATATTTCTCGTAGTGATGATCTTCCTGTGAGCCGTTTTGGTGACCACCCATTTTCAGAACAGCTAAAACGTACAAGCGAAATCTTGAGTATTTTGTGCAAGCTTATTATAATGCTTTGTTGTTAACAAAATACGTTTAGTTTGATTACTTAGATTAATAATGTCAACTATTGAATGATTAATCATAATATCATATATTTTATATTACAGTATTTATTAAACTGCAGTTTCAATGTGTCATTAAAATAGTTCCCGAATTCATAAACGTCTCCCAACTTAACAAACCGCTAAATATTTTTTGTCCCTTTCGGACTTATAGACATATTGATAAGACCGAAAGGGACAAACAATACTTAACGGCTTGCTAAGTTAGGAAACGTTTATTAATAAGGGGGTACGTTTATAACGATAATCGGATAAATTACATTTACTAAAAGCCAAAGCTCTTATTACCTTTTTGCTCTTCGCGCCGCCTTTTTTGTTCTAAAAGAGCCGTTTCATCAGCTCTATCCTGAAAAGCGATAAAATATTCAAATATGATTTTGGTAGTACTTAGCTATATATTATGCTGTGTGTAAGCGAAGTATAGCAGATAGAAGTAAGTAGCAATGTGTTCGCCGGCTCAACTTACCCGTTTGCGGCTCATCTTACGTTCTTTACGCTCATCACCTCTGAGTTTAGTTTTTCGTTTTTCTTTTTCCGGCGATCGTTCCTCTATCTCTTTACCCTGCTTATTCAGAAAAAATATATTAATAATCATTATACCTAAAAAATAAAACAATAATAAAATTCATTTTGAATACTTCTGCATATTTACAATAGATGAATACAATTAATAAAACTTACAATACATTTGTATTTCGAATTAGCAATTACAGTACTGAGTCAAAGGAAACATTGAATATGGCAACTGTATTTATCTTCACAGTTGTTTTACATCATATTAACATCTTTGTACTTCTTCGGGTAGAATCTCATATTCTTCTTATACATAAATAGGTCTTCTTTCATAGTATGTACACGAGTCCGTTCTTTCCACGATACCTCACTTGGCTAGTCCGGTAAGTTAGCAGGATGTCTGTCCAGATTTCTCTTCTATGGTGTACTCCTTTATTCGGTAAATAAATATACAATTAGTTACACAAATTCACTGGATCATTTGACTCAATCTTTGAACAGCAAAAAATTTATACTTTACCATTGCGCTTAGTTGGACTGGGCTGATAGACCAACGACTCACGGCTTTTCTGATTAGTTTTCTTGTACGAAAAGTTTAATAATGTTTGAGAGCATTTAGTTTAAATGTATATTTTTTTGGTTGTTTTCATTGTCTTCATTCTTCATAACATCCTTGATCGGGAGAATGATACAGGGCAGCATTATTCGTAGATATATTCTTCACTTTTTCAGCGTCTTTTGCATATGGTACTCCATTTCAATTGGGTATGGTACTTCATTTCAATTCAAAGATTCCTTTATATTTTCAATCTTCGTTCATTTTGTATATAGATTATGACAATTCATGTGGAATTAGTAGAGTATAGGAACTTAGATTTTTATTTGTCAGATAAATGATTTCTTTTACGTTTAACACGAAGCTTCGACGTAGGATTCTTTATAAATATTATTGGCTCTTCTTAATAGTGCATCAGTTCGTAACAATGTTTCTCTTGAAGAAGTTATGGTCCTGTTGAAAGTCTTCAATCAGATTGAATTCTCCATTTTATCAGTATGTCTGTATCATTACCGCCATGATGAAGTGTTTCGATTCTCTTACAGCTCACAATTCTTCATATTTTACTCAGGTCATTATGTTGTTCATAAGTTTGCTCCTGGTACGATTTTATTTTAAATACTTTAAAGTCCGTAGGTTTTAAATTGAATATTTTTTACACTTATTTATCACTGGTTAATGTTTTTAGAGTCCGTTACACACAATTTCTTCTGTCTTCGGTTGACGAGGACGTTTCTAGACACATTTACAAGGGTGCGGTGGTCGTGGCCCAGCCCAATCCTCAGTCCGGAGCCAGCGTGATGCAAGGCCGGTTAATTACAACGATACTCACCTTGCCATTACTGCTGCTTTCGACTTTACGGCGTTTCACATCTGCAAAAAAAAATGTTTTTGAACACAGAGTATCTAAAATTGTGAATTCCTATTGTATAGTGGAAGCTTGGTGCAAATAGTGAAATCTAAGTTTTAGCAAATTAGTTTCCTTTGATGACTCATGTTATTTAAGGTCTGTCAAATATTTCGGTTCGTTTAATTGTTGGTAGCTATCCGTAAAAGTGATACTTGTTTTGTTAAATAGAAGCAACATTCGCCCAAGTTTGCCATAGATTACTTATATCTTCAAGGAAAAGGCACGCTCTACGTGTATGGTAAAGCTTTTTGTTATAGTCCGTGGGCTAGTCGGTCTGAAATTAAAAAACGGTATAATTTGGGGGTACCAAGTGTCCTTTTTACAGTAGTTAGACATATTCATAAGGATGTTAAAAAAGTATGATAGACATCTCAAAGTGGTAGCTAATAGGCATACGGGCTATTTCAAGATTTCCGTTGTATGACAGGTATGGTTAAAATTTCAATTTCAAAGCCTTTATTTCTGATATATTATCATTCTACAATTATAATAAGTAATATAGTTATACAAGTTTCTAATCAGCGTGTCCTTTCGACACAAAGGCCTCCTCTTTTTCCTTCCACCCGAACCTGTCTCTTGCAAGCCTGACCCACATGGGGCCGGCAACTCCCCTGAGGTCATCTGACCATCTCATTCGTGGTCTTCCAATTTTTCTTTTTGCGTTGTGTCGTGGTACCCATTCAGTCATTCTATTTGTCCATTTATCATTGCTTCGGATCATATGGCCTGTCCACCTCCATTTTGCAGTATTAGACTTCCTCTCGACATCCTCCCATTTTGTTATTTGCCTAAGATCTTTGGCTCGTTTTTTGTCTTTCCTGGTGTATCCCAATATGCTTCTTTCCATTGATCTTTGGCAACATCTAAGCTTTTGGAGTTGTTTTCTTGTGACTGTCCATGTTGGGCATCCATATGTTAGTATAGGCAGAATACAGGTGTTGAAAACTTTCCTTTTTATTGCTATGGAGTAATGTTTGTTTTTAAGGATGTTTTTCAGTGACCAAAACCTTCTCCAAGAGTTGGTTATTCTTCTATCTAGTTCTTGGTCCATTTGGTCATTAAATGATATTAGTTTAGTTGTCCCAGATATATATATGTCTGAACAAATTCCACATTTTCCCCTTCAACAGTTATTGCGGTTTCTAGTCGATTTGTCATGACTTTGGTCTTAGATTTGTTCATGGTTAACCCTATCGTTCTGCTTTTATCAGTTAGTTCTTGAATCATAATTTGTAGATCCTCAGGTGTTTCCGCTATAAGAACAATGTCATCTGCAAACCTTAAATGGTTGATCTTGATGCCATTTATGTTTATTCCAAATTGGTGCCAATCTAGACCTTTAAAAATTTCCTCCAGAATGCAGATGAATAGCTTTGGCGAGAGTGGGTCACCCTGCCGGACTCCTCTTTTTATAGGGAATATCTCGCCAAGAGATTCTGTTTTGACCTGGGCACAACTGTCGCAGTACACATTTCTGATAATTCTGATATACTTGCCCTCAATGCCTTGGTTCTTCAGTGCTTGCCATATGTAGGAATGGTCTAGTGTATCAAAGGCTTTGTTAAAGTCTATGAAGGCCAGGTAAACTGGATAACCAAATTCTTGACATTTTTCAATTATTTGCTTCAATGCATGCATATGGTCTAGGGTGGAATATCCGGATCTAAAGCCTGCCTGTTCAATTGGTTGCTGTTCATCTATTTTTATTGTTATGCGGTTTAGGATAATTTTAGCAAATATTTTGTATATATTGGACATGAGGCTTATTGGGCGATAGTTTTCAATATCATCTTTGCTGCCTTTTTTATGTATTAGTATTATGTGGCTTTTTGTCCATTGTTTAGGGATATACTCGCTTTCTAGGATGGCATTGAATAGATCAGTTAGGTCAGGTAGAGTGTTGGGTAGTCTAGCTTTCAGTGTTTCGTTTTTTATGTTATCTGGCCCTGGAGCCTTATCGTTTTTTTGTGTTGATATTGCAAATTCTATTTCCCTTGGTAGGATTTTTGGAATAGTATCCTGGTCCATTTCTAAGTCATGTTCATTTGGGCGGTCATATCTTGATGAGTACAATTCTCTGTAGAATTCTGTGGCGGTTTCTAGTATAGATTTTCTGTCAGCCCTTTGTTTTTTGTCCTTATTTTTCATGGTGGGGATCCAGGTTTTACATTCATTTAATTCCGCAAGAGCTTTCTTAATGCCACCTGTTTTGTTGATGTGATTGGTGATACAAGCTATTTTTCGTTGATTTTTATCCTTTTTTATGTTGTTACTTATTTTTTTGCTTAGTTTTGTGATTTCTTTTGCAGTTTCCTTACAATGTTTATTATTTAGCAGCTCTTTTCTTCTTAGCATTAGGTCTCTAGTTAATGGGCTTAATGTTTGTCTTTTCTTTTGTGTTCCTTTAGTAGTTTCAAACATGTTCTTAATTTTCTTATCATAGGTTTCTTGAACTCTGTTTATGGGTTTGGTAGATTGATTTTCGTCAGCACATATTTGCAGATGGTTTTGGTGATTGAGGTGTTGGCTGTAGTGTTTTCTAGTTTTCTTAACGTCCTTGCAATTCAAGACTGCTCTCACCATTCTATGATTAGTGTAAAAGTTAAGTTGGTTGAGTATATCTATATTTTTAAATGCTTTAGGCTGATTGCTAGCTATGTAGTCTATTTCATTGTGATGGTTCCCATTTGGAGATTGCCAAGTCCACTTCCTTGATGGCTTTTTCTTGAAGAAGCTGTTCAAGATGGCTAAGTTGTTTCCTTTTGCCAAATCAATCAGTCTATGGCCATTTGCACTTCTTGAACCAATCCCGTGTTTTCCAATGGTCAGTTCCTCGCCTTGTCTCTGTTGGCCAATTCTAGCATTAAAGTCTCCCATCACTATAAGGTTGTTCCCTAAAGTTTCTAGTATGGAAGATAGTTGTTCGTAAAAGCTGTTCTTTATTATGTCATCTGCTGCTTCCGTTGGAGCGTATGTTTGCACGATATTCCATGGGTGAGCATATCCTGGCAGGTTTATTTTTAGAATAGCGATTCTCTCAGAGATACCTTTAAATTCTATTATGTTCTTTTTCAATGATTTTTTAATTAAGAATCCGACTCCATATAGTCCTTTTGTCTCTCCTATATAGCAGAATATGAAGTCTTCATACTCAAGCATTTCGTTTCCCAATCTTCGTACTTCGCTCAGGCCCAGGATGTCCCAGTTAACGGTTTGCAGAGCATTGTGTAGTTCGTCGAGTTTTTCGCTAGTTCTAAGTGTTAGGGTGTTTAAAGTTGCTATGTGTAAATTTGAGTCTTGTTTGTTCTTTATTCTTTTTATCTCTGTTCTTGGTGGAGGAAGATGAGGGTGGCGGTCTCTATCCCCACGATGACCAATCGGCTTGGGGAGTTTGTGTTTTCTTATATTTGTTTGAGTTGTCGTATTTTGTTGCATTTGGTGTTGGTTGTTTGAAGTTGTTTTATTAGTATTGGTTTGGTTCCGGAGGCTGTTATTCTGTAATTGCTACTGTTTACTTGAGGATGATAGAGAGTTAGATCTAGAGCGATCTAAAAATTCATATGCATTTGTTTTATTTATTTTTGCCGGGGCCATCTGAGGTGTTACTGCAGTGTGCTTGTTTGCATTATCAGATGTTGGTGATTTTGTTGGGCTCCTTTTCCTTTTTTCATTGGTTTTTTCTTGATTAGTTTTTCCTTTTATTATCAGTTTGTCGTACTTAATAATAGCAATGTTGCCTTTCTTGATTTCTTCTCTCTTCTTACATTGAAATTGAAATTGAAAATTGAACATAACATAGATATTGGTGGGTAGCTTTTTGCCATTTCTTAATATCTGCATTCTTCTCCATGCTAGGGTAAGTTTGATTAATATGGGTCTATGTTTATTATCTTTCTTTAAACCCAGCCGGCGAGCTTCGCTTATTTCCCATTTATCAAAGTTTTCCATATCCTCGTCTCTTGTCACATTGTTCAGGACTGTTAGGACAAGTTCCAGTAATTCCGTGTCATTTCGTTCAGATTCCTCCACACCATGAAGTATAAGATTATTTTTTCTTACTTCTCTCTCTAAATTATGTACTTTATTTTTCAGCACAATTACATCATTTTTAAGTTTTAAGTTGTCGTCCATTAACGGAGCTAATTTTTCATCTATGGTCTTGGACACACTTATATTGAAGCTGTCTTTTAGCGAGTTGGTGTGTTTCTCGAAGTCATCCCTCAGTATTTCCATATTTTGTTCCATTCGTTTCATGAAAGTTTCCATTGTATTTTCTGTTGTCATGGTTTTTGGATTTACTACTAAGTTGGTAGAAAGAAATCTCCTGGTATCACTTATTTGCTGCTGGTAACCCTTGATTGGGGTAAATCAGTTCTTTTTACTGGCAACACAGTATAATCTGTCACCTGTCACTGTCAGTGTTAATGCGCGGCGGATGTGACTTCAGTGCAACTAAGTGAGGTTATGAGTGATATAGTTGTTGTTATATATAGTTCGCAATGCACTTTTCGACACTTTTGCCTTTAGAAATCTTCAGTTTTCCGCGTAATTTTACGGATTCACTAAATTTAAGCTTCGGGCCAGAAGAATTTCGGATTTTCGCACCACTACACTCGTTTTACACTATATTTTTTATTAAAATCACTTGACGACACTTGAAACGGTTATTACTTGACAGCTGCCAAAATACCTTAATGGTTAAAATTAGGAGGTACAAATTTTCCTTTTCACGGCTGTTAGGAAAGCTTATAAAAACGTCAAAAATGCAAGATTGCCATTTATAAGTGGTACCTAACAAAAATGGGGGCCAATCAAAGATGGTGGATCTCAAGTTTTACAAAATCAAGTATATCTCGAGAACTATTAAATATATGTAATTACTCTCTTGAACAAAATTAAAGGCATATCTGTAAGCTTCATATTTTGCATATACACCATATTGCTAAAACCAACCAATAATTAATTATGACCAAATTTATGAAAATTTCGTGATTTTGATTTTTTTTGTGTCGTGTTTTTACATAGTAGTCATGACGCTAGAAAAATTAAATATTTTTTTGAAGATAGTGTATTTAATAAGCTTTAATTTGATGCATATAACTTGTTGGCGGCATTAAAAAAGAAGACCCATAAAAAATATTTAAATGAATTGTAGTCATAATCCACCGTATACTTAGTGATTTAAGAGGCGATGGAAGTGCCACTCGTAAATAATAGTGCTTATGTCAAATAACCAAGATTGAAAAATATAAAAAACTTAACTTCCATCGCCTCTGAAAACACTAAGTATAAGGTGGATTATGACTACAATTCATTTAAATATATTTTATGGGTCTTTTTTTTAAATACCGCCAACAAGTTATATACATCAAATTAAAGCTTATTAAATACACTATCTTTAAAAAAATATTTAATTTTTCTAGCGTCATGACTACTATGTAAAAACACGACACCAAAAAAAAACAAAATCACGAAACTTTCATAAATTTGGTCATAATTAATTATTGGTTGGTTTTACCAATATGGTGTACATGCAAAATATGAAGCTTACAGATATGCCTTTAATTTTGTTCAAGAGAGTAATTAGATATATTTAATAGTTCTCGAGATATACTTGATTTTGTAAAACTTGAGATCCACCATCTTTAATTGGCCCCCATTTTTGTTAGGTAGCACTTATAAATGGCAATCTTGCATTTTTGACGTTTTTATAAGCTTACCTAACAGCCGTGAAAAGGAAAATTTGTACCCCCTAATTTTAACCATACCTGTCTACAACGGAAATCTTGAAATAGCCCGTATGCCTATAGGCTACCACTTTGAGATGTCTATC
This sequence comes from Thaumatotibia leucotreta, assembly GCA_025490895.1. Lineage (NCBI taxonomy): Eukaryota > Metazoa > Arthropoda > Insecta > Lepidoptera > Tortricidae > Thaumatotibia > Thaumatotibia leucotreta. Next base: position 48,016 of record JALPQI010004256.1, read on the forward strand.
ATACTTTTTAAAGATCCTTATGAATATGTCTAACTACTATAAAAAGGACTCTTGGTACCCCCAAATTATACCGTTTTCTAATTTCAGGCCGACTAGCCCACGGACTATTATATCGGTTGACGTGTTCTGCTACCGCTATGTAATAATTTATATGTAGTAATAGTTACAGGTAAATTCACGAATGCTAGCACGAATGGATCGAGTCAGTGACAGAAAGTATCTATGTCAATATGACAGTAGATACAGGTTGGTATTAGGGCTCACGGTACACGTGTAACCCGCCAAACCGGATACCCGTGTTCTTAAGCCCGACGGTACTAAGAACCCGAATTACACGAACCCGCCGGGTACCCGTGTCCGTGTCCAATACACGGATACCGTTTACACGAAACCGCGTGCTACCCGGGTACCCGGGTACTTAAGACCGAACCGAACGGGTTCGAAATAATTTGAGCAAATGCAAATAAGGTCTATTATTGAATGTAACCTGCAGCTTCGTTCGACACTACAAAACAAACGTGTTCAGGAAAGGTCAGCCGATATAACTTTTTTTGTTTTTATAAATTTCGACTCTATCTGTTACGCAATAAGGTCTATTTGACACAATTAGCCTTCCGCTTATCTATCCATTTGTACTATAGCTCTTAAGTCTCACGACCCATCCTTCGGTACATAACTTTACCCTTAAAAAACAGACTTTCTATGTATACACGGCTTCTCATCAAGGACGTCCCCGAACCCGCGGGTAATTAAAGTCCGTGTAAATAATACCCGTGTACCCGTGCAGACGGGTATTATTTACACGGACTTTAATTACCCGTGTAAATCGGGTCAGAAACCCGTGTACGTGTAACACGAACACGGGTATGAGAAACGTTGACACGAAACCCGGACACGACCGCGAGCCCTAGTTGGTATACGATGACTGCATGTGCATACACACAATGATAGATGTCATTCATTTCATTCATTCCATTCGTGCCAGCTTTAGTGAATTTACCTACAGCAGTAGCATTATCAGACAATGCTTACCTCGATCGATGTCGTCGGGCGGGTGGCGATGGTCGTGAGGCGGGGACACAGTTTCCAAATAACGCTCCTCCTGCACACAACATCAATACTGTCAGTTAAATCACTTCAATGGGGCATCAACTTGACGCCAGTTTTGACAGTAGAGTTTAACAGTTGGGATATTTAAGTTAATATTACTACATAATTTGCTACTAATAAATGCCGTGTGGTGACTTCAGTAAGAATACATTTGTCATCACCCCAACTCCTCCTGCGGGTGTCGTAAGAGACGACTAAGGGTTTGAAGTGTCACTGACCATTATTTGATAAAAGATTGATGATGGGCAGCAGCGTCATCATAGTGGACACATTACTGCGATCGCCAATCCGCTTCCCCAGCGTGGCGATTATGGGCATTTACCTCCTAATGCGTCTATACGCATAGTTAATAGGAGAGGCCTACGTCCAGTAGTGGACTAACATAGGCTGATGATGATGACTACATAATTTAAACTTTCGTCTGTAATTGCTAAGGATCAGTACAATGGATTTTGAATTAAAATTATGAATTGATTTGAATTCAAGACCTATTGTACGGATCCTTATCAAACACAAACGAAGGGTTGACGTGGTACGCACAGGCACGATGGGACTCGACAGCTAAGTTGTTAGCTGAAGCCTTTTTCACAAGATTTTATAAGATGTAATAGAACTTACTCTGTGTTGACGTTCTCTAGGAGATCTCTCTTTGTTTCTGATCTCTTCTTTGGCTCTTTCTTTAGATGTCCTAAAAGTGAAACAAATAAAATGAATTATAGGTGATAATAGAAGTGATAAGACGGGAAAGTTTCGTCGTATTCTATGAATTTTATTAATAAAGCTATAGCGTTGGATTGCAAATACACTTCAAAGACTGGATAGCAACTTTAGTTTAAGCGAGGTTTTCGCTTGCAATCTACCAGCAAAAAACTGCTGGAGCGCTCCCGGACTATATGAAGGACGAGAAAAACTTTAAACAGCCATGTAAATTCGTTGAAAATGGAACCCAAAGTTAAACGATTTTTTATTCAAGTACCAACAACAAGTGCGTTCGGATCGTCATACACAATAAAAATATTATAAAATAAAATCTACCCACGATTCTAACCTAACACCACTGACCCAGGAAGAAACTCCGCGGGACTACCAAACATTTCTGCAAGCCCTATAAAGGGTAAAAGTACGCATCGTTGTCAGACTTACACTCTTGATTCCCGTTTGGCTTCTTTGTCGCGCTCGGACTCTTCTCGACGCCGTTCACTTGCGCGTGAGTCGCGTTTGTCGGTTTCTATTATAGAAAAAAAGGTTAAATTAAATAATATTTGAAATCACAGGTGAAATTTTAGTGTTGAAATATATTTGATTGCCTTAAATTTAAACTTCGTGGATATGTCCGAGCTTTTAAAACAGTGAAAAATCTATTAGAAGTAAAAAAAAAAGATTTATATGAATTTTACAGATGAATTCATACACTGTATTGCAAAGACGCATCACAGTAGATAGTAGAAAAAGGGTGGGATGCACGAAGAACATAAAATAGGCCAATTAACATTACCCAACAGATTCCTATAAAACACCCGATACAACAAATCTTAAGTTTGGTGCAACCTCTCTTAAGATAAGTCGGGCTATAACACTAAGGCTCGATTTCAGCAAACTTATAATCGAAGAATATCTCGGATAATAATGTCATAACTCCAAAATAATTTGAAACTAGTATCTGAGAGTAAGCGTTATTTTTCGGATAAAAGTTTTTGGTGAAATCGAGCCTAGATCGACTTGTACAATCTTGGGTTAGACGACCACTTTAGGTTATTATCAAACCGGAATCAGAAGGGGATTCAAAAGTACTGTTGACACAACAAATGATGCAAGTGTTAGTGGTTTATAAATGTAGTAAGTGATTAATTAACCTATTGTTTGTAAGTCTCTGCACTTAAACTATGAATATATCGTACATTGACTTATACACTGTTGTGTCAACAGTACTTTCGAATCCCATTCTAATCGCGGTTTGATAATAAACGAATAGTAGTATCAAAAATGAACAGGCTTAACAATTTAACCCCGTGTTAAATGGTCAATAAGAATAAAATAAGTACCTGGTTGTGGCGGGCAGTCGGGCTCGGGCTCGCGCGCGGGCGCCGCGTCGTCGCGCTTTGCCTCCGGCTTGTGCTTGTCGCCCGTCTGCAGCTGCACCACCTGCGCGGAACACTAGTATTTGTCTCTGTCTTCTAACGAAGGCGTCATTGGAGTAGGTAGGCATTCTGGAGTTGGCGCCCTCGATAGCAATACAAAATGTACTGTATAAATAATAGACTACTTGACCCATTTTTAAAGTTTGTCTTATATTATTAATCAATATCTGATTAACGGAAAAAAAATATAAATATTTTTTTTTCACAACCTACAAAACAGCAAAATTTAAACTTTCGTTACCGGGCGAAAACGATACTAGCCATGTTAATGCTTAGATTATCTGTGGTGTGACGTCACTCAAACCGAAAACAAACATTCGACATATCACTTATGTTATGTCAATGTCACAGCAAAGCTACATGCCTACATGTCCATGGCAAATTTCACTCGTATAAGATTCGACATGAAGTTAGTTTAAGATCCTATGACGTCACATCATGGCCGACACCGTTATCAGAGTACGAAATGAAAAAAAATAAAACAAAATTTTCAATAAAAAATATGTACCCATCAAACACTTTTAATACACCGTAATCGAAAAATATTGAACTTTTCAATAATTACTACAGAAAATAATAATTGTTTGCACTAAATTTGATATGAGTCAAGTAGCCTATTCTTTGCTATTGCCTAAACATTCGAAGTTTATATCAGGAGCCGCGTCCACACTGAATTAGCCTCGTGAAGAGATCGCCGAGGTATGCGACCTTTGCCAGGCACGTCCACATTGTGAGAGTTGCATCGCGAGGCAGTTTCCACACGAAATATACCATTATATCCACTCACTTGCTTCATGTAGCTTTTGTTACATGTCATCACTCTTATTTTACATAGACATAGAGTCTATCGCAAAAATCAAAGCATGTGAGTGGATTAGTGCAATGCATACCATTATTGCGGGTGGCGCAGGACCGGTCGTTGTGGCGGTCTTTGGGGGAGGCCTATGTTCAGCAGTGGACGTCTTTCGGCTGATATGATGATGATGATGATGATACCATTATTTACTACATCTTTATGTTATGGAAAAAAAATCAATTTTTGTAATTTGTTTCGAATACATTAAGTCAATTGGAGTAAATATTAACACAGGGTCTCCCCAAATAAATCGACGCGGAGTCGGCTTAAGACGAGCAAAAAAAGCTTTACATCGACGGCATAAAAGCGAAACATCTGAAGTTTGCGTCGGCCGAGCCGATCCGAGCCAACCGACGTCTTTTTCGCTACTACTCAATACTCAAACGCGCTACATTTCTTATATTAAATGCCTTACTATACCAACCTGATGGAATTCGCTTTCCCTCATCATGCTGGACATACGATTGCGCAGCTGTCCACTGTAGCCTGTTGCTAAGACGTAAAGATCTTGTCTCTGTGTTTTCTCCTCTTCTCTGACCTAATACAACATGTTTAAATCAGTCACGTTGTTTATGGAATCAGTACAGAACTTAATGTAAGATAAGAGAACAACATAGGAAACCAAAACTCTGTCTCTACGTCGTAATTTGTCATGCCTATAATGCTTAAACTTATCCCGACTACCAAAATAAACTGTCGAATTGACAATCCGTCGTCGTCAGAATGAACATATAAGGTACACCCGGGTAAGACCGAACTATTTTACGGTGAGTTGAAAGGATGTCACAAAAAAAATCATAAAATTATTCTCACTAACTTTTACCTACAGATGTGTGATGTACGTGATAAAAAAGAAATCAAGCTTTCAATATAACTTTACTTGATGCCGTTCAGCCGAATGGCTTAGGAGTAATCGACACTCAAACTTGCAGTAACATTTTTTAAGACAACCAACCGAAAAACCTTCTTGGCCTATGATCGGACTAGTATCTAATTTCAACTCAAAGTAGAGAGAAGAAGGTGCATCCTGTTAAAGATCGGATCTCCAAAAATTCCCGAAAATAATCACTTTTCTTTTAAACATTCGTAGCTCACGACTGATGCAGCTGAGCGGTTGCTGCATACTAGCGAGATGGGCGGGGTGAAATGGCGTCATGCATAACATAATTAATATAGCCAGTGAGCAAAAAATTTTACTATGTTAGTAGTTATTGCGGTCATCCGATCTTAGCCGAGTGTACCTTAGTGCACGAGTAAACGTGCTCTTAAAAATGATTCGCTTGTAGCAGTATCGTCACATCCCTTTATTCATAAACATCTCATAACTTACCAAGCCACTAAGTATTATTTGTCGCTTTCGCTCTTATGGACATATTGATAAGACCGAGACAGACAAACAATACTTAGCGGCTTGCTAAGTTAGCAGACATTTATGAATAAGCGGGACAGTTATTAGCGTAAGTGAAAAGAGAAGCAATGCCTTACTTTTTCAACTTTTTTCTCGATGATCTGCGCCAGTTTGGCAAGCACAGGGAACCGAGGTAGGACTCTGATGAGGACGATCAGCGCGTTTCGGATCTGTACGTAGTCTCCCGATTCCAGGCACACCACCATCGCTTTCGTGATCTTGTAATGCCATTTATGGCACACGTGTCTATAACATAATATTTGAAACTTTCAAATCAAGTTACAATAATATTAACAGTTAAACCTTATAATGGAAAATATACGTCTTCGAATCAATCGAGCACAGGCGATGAACGAGAGCTAAAGTCGCGGCTACACACATCAGAGACGTTAATGGATTAAATACGTAGATGAAAACATGACATGTTCAAATAAACACAAAATAAAAAACAAAAAAAAACATTTCTCCATGATCCCATAATCAGGCCCTGATTTGGTGCTACCGGAATCATCTCGTTTTTTTTTTTAAAGTCGGTTAAATAATAATTATCGAAATCGGTTGGCGTAATACTGAGTTATACGTCCATTTGTCATGGATGCCACTGTCAGAACTAGATCAAATTAAAATGGGACCAATTGGTAAGCATCAGCTTTCAAATAAAAAAATAATGGTCAAAATCGTTTCACCCATTCGAAAGTTAAAGTCGGTTGAAAATATACGTCTTCGAATCAACCAAGCGATGAGCGAACAGACGATGAACGCGAGCCAAAATCGAAACGTTAATAAATTAAATAAAGTACACGATCAAATAAAGTAGGTTAAGTTTAAGTTGACCTGTAGTTCTCATAGCCGACGTGATCATTGGCCTCGGTGAACTGGTTGGAGACGCGGTACTTGGTGACGAAGCCGGGGTAGTGCGCGCACTCCTTCTGGAAGACGGTCTTGTCGGCGTGCCAGCGCATGGCCGTGCCCAGCACGCGGCACAGGAACAGCGCGTAGCGCGCGGCTTCGCCCTCCGTGCATGACATCACCGAGTATGTGATGTCGCAGAACAACTGGATAGTTGGAAAAAAAAAATAGCGTTCAATTTCTTTTTTTTCATGCAGTAATGGTACACTCCGTTTAAACTAATAAAATCATTCGGAACACATAAATAAATAAATAATATATAATAAATAAATATTTTTGGACATGTTTACACAAATCGACCTAGTCCCACGGTAAGCTCAATTAAGGCTTGTGATGTGGGTACCAGGCGACGATATATATAATAAGATAGATACATATAGGTACTTAAATACATAGACAGCCACGACCAAGGAACAAATATTTGTGATAAATAAATACACAAATAATGCCCTCGCCGGGATTCGAACCCGGAACCTCCAGCTTCGTAGGCAGGGTCACTACCTACTAGGCTACAGAGGCTGACAAACACATCATTACCACAGCACAGCAGGTAATGCACATGAAGGTAATACTGCTGTCCTGCTTTATGGGTATTTTTCATAAAGATTTGTGAGATGCATAGCCATGTATGTACAGTCAAGTTAACGTTATCTAAACTAATTTTTCTATGCTATTCTAGCAGGGGCTATTTCACAAATAAGTATCAAAATGTTGGACTTCCTGGAAACCCTTAACTTTTGAACATGGTCGTGACACATCTGTCAAATTAAATAAGAAAGCAAATCCATGAGTTGGAGCGGGATGCCGATATGGGTATGAGAGGGAGCACCATACGTTTTCCGCTAAGTCGGTCGTCTTAGACCGCTGTCGTGGTCGTGGCGTTATTCCTATTACACTAGCAGAAATTAAGTTCTTACTCTTATCCAGTGGCATAGAAATACGAACACTTTTGATACGAGTGTGATGTCGCCGGCATAGGAGGTTTCGGTTTTGCTCCTGGTTTTACACCCGTTTTGCTGGCATAAGACTACTTTAAGATAATTTTGATCGGCACAGAAATTGCATTCAGTCAAACAGTATCGGCGATACGCTGAATGTGATAAGGATTCGGTGAACGAATTGGCACTGTACATTATTTTCGGAAAGTTATATTTCGAAAACCATTTCGTGATCAACGGTCGCTTAGTTGTTTTATGATTCATTTGTAACAAAATATTCAACGATTACGGATTTTTTGTAAAGGGTGGAAAGGGACGATAGTCCATTATATTACGGAAAAAAAGTTCACATCCGGATACCAGCACCAAATTTTAGTATGTTGTTAAATATGTCATTCTGTATCCAAAACTGCCGGGAGACACTCTCTCAAAGGTCAAGGTCACCAGTAATGACGTCATCAAAATGCCTAGTGCCTAATTTCAAAAAGCGCTTATTTGTTCCTCAACCGCCCAACGTATACCATTGTGTGTAGTATCAATCGAAAGGTCATTAAATATGCTCTAACTTTGTCTTTTCATGTTATAACATACATCTAGAAATAAAAAAAATATCGTTGAAAGAATAAAATTTTTTTTTTACTCTTTTCGTACAATGTACATTTCATCAGGAAACAAGCGGTATTAGAAAAAAATGTTGTACTATAAAAATGTAGCCAAATTATTATCCTAAAATGTACAGTTTAAATCATCGAAATCGGTTGAAAATAAACAAAGTTATGTCATTTTCTATATTCCGCGGCAAACGCCATACACCCGCCATTCGCCCGCCCGCCAGTTCGAAAATGTAAATTGCACCCAAACTATGCAAATGATTTATACTGATAAGATATGAACTAAAAGCCAATTAATTATACAAATACTAGTTGTTTTAAAAATACTGTTGTTATTAAAATAAAATAAATAATTTAAGAAAAAAAAAACAAATTAAAAAAAGTAAGGTAGAAAAAAGGTATCAAATGAATAATAATAACTCCTAACTATCAATAAAAGAATATTATGTATAATATATTTCAAGGTTTTATTCTGAACAATAAATTCTGGAGCAAGTTCCTTCACATACACAAAGAAGAGTGTAATTTAAAACGTTTTTTACGCATACGCCAACGTGGACCTAGACAAGGCACAAGTTCTTTGCAACTAGCACTTGCATCAGGAATCGTTTTCCACAATGGAACTGGAATATAGACAAATACTTTCTCTTCTTTTTTCCAGCTCCAATAGCAGGGATCAATTTTCTTGTGGATAAGGCAAGGCACTTCGTCCATATCTTCGTTTGTTTGTAGAATGGTCCGCTTCAGATGTTGATTCAGTTTCAGTGCATCTTTAGTTGGTGAGATCATAAATTAAGGTGAGATGCTTTCGATAGCTTTATATTCATATTAAATCATTCCGTCTGGCTATAATTAATTGTTATATAATTTGTAGTATCTCTGGACATTCGTCATCCAAGTGGTGGACGGCCTTCCTCTTTCCAGTAGCCATGGACAGATAGTTTATCACGACATGACTGTCCGGTCGGCGAAGGACGTGACCTTACCATCTTAGCTTATTTTTACAACCTTGAAACTCCTCTTTACATGCTTATTGTGAACTCTGGCCGTGAGCGCGACTGCTCCTGCCCATCGTAGCAAACGAAGTATGCGATTAGAAGCAATCCCAGATATTTCAGCAATGGACGGATCGCATAAAAAAATAATCAAACTTACCTACAGGCAAAGTTTGTTCACACAAGCTAACAATATAAAGCACGATACTGAGCACGGAAATCGTTTTCCAGGGCAAGCAGCTTACATCAGTTCGTAACAGCAGAATTGTTTCAACTAATAATGAATATTCCGTTGGAATGACAACTGTAATCTGTACATATAAAGGTAAAGTCCTCACTTCTTCCTCCGTGACTATGCTCTCGTCTTCACGCGAACCAGCCTATGCCAGAATATTATTTTACACACAGCCGCCGCTGAAACAAATAACTACCATACATGAGGGCGAGGGTTTTTTAGAGGGACGGAAACTTTGATGTTTAGAGTTGCTTGCCCTGGAAAGGATTTACATGCTCTCGATACACTATGATAAGATCGTTAGCTTGTTTGAAGAGACTTTGCCTGTAAGTTTGATTAATTTCTTATGCGATCCGTTCATTGCTGATATGTCTCTGATTGCTTTTCATCGCATGTTATGTTATGTTTCGGCCGGAATCGAGTGGGCTGTCGAGTATCTGGTGTGCTCATTCATCCTTTTCCCGTTGCTGGAGCCGTAGGTTAATGTCACGGCTGCGTTACCACATTATTTTCTTCTAGCCTCCTTGTATTTTAGCAGAACCGTAGAATATCCCTGGGCGACCCCAGGGAAGAACTCATGGACGTCGACACGTCCATGAGTGAGGAGAAAGAACACCGATAAGTTGCAGGGATACCTGCCAAACACATAATGCCGCTGCGTATCTACAAAATGTATTCTACCAGAATATGCTGACTAGTTTCGTCTCTCTCGTAATGTGGACAGGCTGCTTAATTACTTATTCCCATCACCTTAAGATACCTGTTGAGGGTGTTGTTTCTAGAAATAATTCTGATCAACATCGTCAAGTCAATTTTTTCCAACTTCGTAAAGTATCGGGTTCTCCTCACGTCATTTTAGCTTGCCTGGAAGTGGTTCCCACTTTCCACTCTCTCTCCGCTTCTATTTCTTTCAGTTTACTCAATACTCTATCACATACATCGTATGCTACGATAGATAGGCGGAGACACGCTCAAGGACTGCGTTCGCTACTTATGTAATGTAAGGTTAGTTTCAAGATTGTAAAAATAAGCTAAGATGGTAAGGTCACGTCCTTCGCCGACCGGACAGTCATGTCGTGATAAACTATCTGTCCATGGCTACTGGAAAGAGGGAAAGAGGAAGACCGTCCACCACTTGGATGACGAATGTCCAGAGAGACTACAAATGATATAACAATTAATTATAGCAAGACGGAATGTTTTCATTAAAAATAAAGCTAACTAAATAGCGGTAAACACTTTATGTTCACATAATACCTTGTAAACTGTGTGGAAGCAATAAATGATTGAGTATTGAAAGCATCTCACCAACAAAAGATGCACTGAAACTGACTCAACATCTAAAGCGAACCATGCTACAAACAAACGAAGATATGGACGAAGTGCCTTGCCTTATCCACAAGAAAATTGATCCCTGCGATTGGAGCTGGAAAAAAGAAGAAAGAACTTGCCTTATCCATGTTGGCGTATGCGTAAAAAACGTTTTAAATTGCACTCTTCTTTGTGTATGTGAAGGAACTTACTCCAGAATTTACTGTTCAGAATAAATCCTTGAAATATAATACATAATATTCTTTCGTTGATAGTTAGAAGTTATTATTATCAATTTGTTACCTTTTTCCTACCTTACTCTAAGTACCTATGTCTTTTAATTTGTTTTTTTCTTTAATTATGTATTTTATTTTAATAACAACAGTATTTTTAAAACAACTAGTATTTGTATAATTAATTGGCTTTTAGTTCATATCTTATCAGTGTAAATCAATTGCATAGTTTGGGTGCAATTATCATTTTCGAACTGGCGGGCGGGCGGATGGCGGGTGTATGGCGTTTGCCGCGGAATATAGAAAATGACATAACTTTGTTTATTTTCAACCAATTTCGATGATTTAAACTGTTTATTTTAGGTTAATAGTTTAACTACATTTATGTAGTACAATATTTTTTTCTAATACCGCTTGTTTCCTGATGAAATGTACACTGTACGAAAAGAGTAAAAAAATATTTTTATTCTTTCCACGATATTTTTTTTATTTTTAGATGTACGCTATAACACAAAAAGACAAAGTTAGAGCATATTTAATAACCTTTCAATTGATACTACACACAATGGTGTACGTTGGGCGGTTGAGGAACAAATAAGCGCTTTTCAAAATTAGGCAGCAGCCATTTTGAGGACGTCATTACTGGTGACCTTGACCTTTGAGAGAGTGTCTCCCGACAGTTTTGGATACAGAATGACATATTTAACAACATACTAAAATTTGGTGCTGGTATCCGAATGTGAACTTTTCCCATACATACGTTGCCGTAATATAATGGACTACGACGTTCCTTCCGGCTATCGACCGAGTTTAACAACCATTACGATGACCTTTCAGTATGGGACCAACATCGAAAGCGTACATGGAAAATTTACTTTCCCATACTTTGGAACTCTAACTAATTATACTCACTTTGTATGAGGGGTTACATTTTTATTAAATATTTCTATGTTGGTACTATACTGAAATTTCATCTTAATGGTTGGTAGACCCGGTCGGTAGCGGGAAGGAACGTCGTCACTTTCCATCCTGTATATGAATGACCTTTATTTGCCGACCGGCGTGAAGACGCAGCGCGGGAACAGGCAGAGCTGCATGAGTGACGGTCTCGTTCTCGGACACTCACCCGGTCGTAGCACAGCAGAGTGGAGAAGTTGGGGGTCTTGAGCGCGTGCACGGTGTGCACGAACTCGGCGCAGAAGAGCGCGTCGGCCGGCGTGAAGACGCAGCGCGGGAACAGGCAGAGCTGCATGAGGGTGACGGTCTCGTTCTCGGACACTCACCCGGTCGTAGCACAGCAGGGTGGAGAAGTTGGGGGTCTTGAGCGCGTGCACGGTGTGCACGAACTCGGCGCAGAAGAGCGCGTCGGCCGGCGTGAAGACGCAGCGCGGGAACAGGCAGAGCTGCATGAGGGTGACGGTCTCGTTCTCGGACACTCACCCGGTCGTAGCACAGCAGGGTGGAGAAGTTGGGGGTCTTGAGCGCGTGCACGGTGTGCACGAACTCGGCGCAGAAGAGCGCGTCGGCCGGCGTGAAGACGCAGCGCGGGAACAGGCAGAGCTGCATGAGGCGGGTGACGGTCTCGTTCTCGGACACTCACCCGGTCGTAGCACAGCAGGGTGGAGAAGTTGGGGGTCTTGAGCGCGTGCACGGTGTGCAAGAACTCGGCGCAGAAGAGCGCGTCGGCCGGCGTGAAGACGCAGCGCGGGAACAGGCAGAGCTGCATGAGGGTGACGGTCTCGTTCTCGGACACTCACCCGGTCGTAGCACAGCAGGGTGGAGAAGTTGGGGGTCTTGAGCGCGTGCACGGTGTGCACGAACTCGGCGCAGAAGAGCGCGTCGGCGGGGGTGAAGACGCAGCGCGGGAACAGGCAGAGCTGCATGAGGCGGGTGACGGGCTCGTTCTCGGACACTCACCCGGTCGTAGCACAGCAGGGTGGAGAAGTTGGGGGTCTTGAGCGCGTGCACGGTGTGCACGAACTCGGCGCAGAAGAGCGCGTCGGCGGGGGTGAAGACGCAGCGCGGGAACAGGCAGAGCTGCATGAGGCAGTGACGGTCTCGTTCTCGGACACTCACCCGGTCGTAGCACAGCAGGGTGGAGAAGTTGGGGGTCTTGAGCGCGTGCACGGTGTGCACGAACTCGGCGCAGAAGAGCGCGTCGGCCGGGGTGAAGACGCAGCGCGGGAACAGGCAGAGCTGCATGAGGCGGGTGACGGTCTCGTTCTCGGACACTCACCCGGTCGTAGCACAGCAGGGTGGAGAAGTTGGGGGTCTTGAGCGCGTGCACGGTGTGCACGAACTCGGCGCAGAAGAGCGCGTCGGCGGGGGTGAAGACGCAGCGCGGGAACAGGCAGAGCTGCATGAGGCGGGTGACGGGCTCGTTCTCGGACACTCACCCGGTCGTAGCACAGCAGGGTGGAGAAGTTGGGGGTCTTGAGCGCGTGCACGGTGTGCACGAACTCGGCGCAGAAGAGCGCGTCGGCGGGGGTGAAGACGCAGCGCGGGAACAGGCAGAGCTGCATGAGGCAGTGACGGTCTCGTTCTCGGACACTCACCCGGTCGTAGCACAGCAGGGTGGAGAAGTTGGGGGTCTTGAGCGCGTGCACGGTGTGCACGAACTCGGCGCAGAAGAGCGCGTCGGCCGGGGTGAAGACGCAGCGCGGGAACAGGCAGAGCTGCATGAGGCGGGTGACGGTCTCGTTCTCGGACACTCACCCGGTCGTAGCACAGCAGGGTGGAGAAGTTGGGGGTCTTGAGCGCGTGCACGGTGTGCACGAACTCGGCGCAGAAGAGCGCGTCGGCGGGGGTGAAGACGCAGCGCGGGAACAGGCAGAGCTGCATGAGGCGGGTGACGGTCTCGTTCTTGGCGGACTTGACGGCGCGAGCGGGGAACCAGCCGGCGCACTCGCGCGCCAGCCGCGCCGCCACGCGCGCTACGTGCGCTTGTTGGCGCACGCGCTCCTCCTGCACGTACGAAGCCGTTTATCAGCTTGTAATGGAAGCGAAAGGCTTTACCTAACTATCCCCCTTATTCATAAACGTCTGCTAACTTAACAAGCCGCTAATAAACATATTGCGAAAGTACAAATCAAATTATTTATTAACTAAATATTTTTGATTTGTACTTTTAATTTCGCAATATGTTCAATAGATGGCAGCACCAGTTCTCTCTAGCTATTCTAGAAAACTGTAAAGTATTCTAATAGGAGGTGCAGGCATGTATTGCTTGCCCTCAGAGAATGGTCGAAGGCGCCTAGCCTTGTAAGGGATTGCATATACCCGAGAAATTTGACCGGTGGTTGCTAAGACCGAGTGGCCGAGGGGTACAGGCTTCAGCCGCGAAAGCTGAGTACGTGGGTTCGATCCCCACCTCGGACATAGGTGATCTTGGTCGTTTTTCTTTGGTATATGACATCTAATAAATTTATAAAAGCCGCTAATAATTGATTGTCCCTTTCAGTCTTAACAAAATTATGCACACATAAGAGCAAAAGGTACAAACAATATTTAGCGGCTTGTTGAGTTAGCAGTCGTTTATGAATAAGGGGGTATAAGTTTTGAAGTTAACGTGGTCATTTACATTATTAGTATGTCAAACGGGATATTATGTACATTTAAAATTATTGAGCACCCGATATTTCGACAGTATTGCAAATGCAATCTTCAAGGAATAACTTCCGAGTGCCATCCAGAGTATCTAATTAATAATTATAAAAGCTTCCACTATAAATAAACCCAAGATTCAGGGAACAGGTCAACGGCCTGAGCTATTATAATCGAGAATATTCCAAATTTAGAACTTTCTCTGATAAATGATAATACTTATAAGATATTAGAAAACTGTTTCTTACATTTATAATTTTCATGGTTGTTTTCACATTTTGTAAGATATGTTTCTAGCACAAATATAAAATGACAATTGTTAAAACGAGTAAATTGCTGAAATTAGATAAGCGACATAAATTTAAGACATGACTTGAGATACAAAGAAGAAATACAAACAGCACTACATAAAAGGAATTCGCAGATCTAATCAAAACACGTGTAATAAACAAATTTGCAGGCGCCAGAATCAAAACATAACATATATTATGTCCTTAGCCAACTTTACCTGCAATTTATCTATAAGCGTATTGAATCTCTCTTGCTCCTTTTTGCCTTTTGTGCCCTGCGAGGAGTCTTTGGCGGCGGCTGCGGCGGCAGCTTTTAAGCGCTCTATTTCTCTGTCATAACACTCTTCCGGTACTTTAAGATCATACATCGACAACGACCTGAAAATAACACAATCATTTTAATAAAAATATAAGAAATATAAAATGAAACCTTACAGAAGTAATAGATAAGCGCCTACTGCTTGGCCTTTTAGTATATAATCACGCAAAAATTTGTACATTGTGTATTAAGGGCGGTAAATAAGAAAGGAGCGGGCTTTACTACACAATGTTTTTCATCACACCTGTGAGGGAAAAATAGGATATAAAAAACATTTATTCTCATAAAACTACTCTAAAATGGTCTAAATCATTTCTAAAAATTAGGGATAACTCAAACTCGAACACGTAAGTGACACTGACAAAGGATCAGGTGAGTTTTGCTGGGCCGGTACTTCAATTAATCACTTTTATTGCAGTAATCCCTCCTGTGACGATAGTCGTTACGAGTAAAAATGAAAAACATAAATTGATTATTTAGGTAAATACATCAAAATTAAACGTACATACTTGCTACATAACATATATGTTTCAGATTAGGATTAGGACTCCAATATCAAGCACTGATCCCCTCGTTGTGCATCGATAGCGCGGCGGACCGAGGGTTATATAACAGAGACCAAAGTTGCCCGAACGTGATGTTAACTGCTTAGATATTATTCAATGTTGATCTGTCTATCTAGAGTTTAAATCAGTAGTACTCAATATTTTATGTAATTAACAACATCGCATTTTTTGAATTACCCTATTAACAAAAAAAATTATATACCCAAGAACGAAAAAGAACGAAATTAGAACCGTTCTTTCGAATGGAGCAAAATCCGGTATCAGATCCCTGTTTTAAATTAATAATAATAAATTAAGAACCCATGTTGAACTTACCAAAACGTGACGTAGAATTCAGGTGAAATATCCTCCCACACTCTCAAGGGCAATAAAGGCGTAACAGACTGCACAACCGGCTCTAAAGCCTCCTTCGATGCTATGTTGTATCTCTCCAGTGCCATTTCAGGACTGGTGCTTTTGCTGTCTGAACTTTTACGTAGCAATTCCACTTTGGCGGCAATTTTCTGAGCTAATACTGGTCTATGAAGAAAGAATGCGACGTCGGCATCTACGTGATAATCTCGAAGCAGTTCCTGAATAAAAGTAACTTACTTATAAACTGAAATAGGTAGATACAAAAACATACTATATCATAAATTCATAACCACTTGAACGTCCGATGATAGCATATTATCCAAACAAAAAAGGCAGTAGACTGTTCGTGGATACTATACTATCCCATGAAGTCGAAGGAGACACAGTTGATTATATCGGCTTGTTGCGAAATATAGAGGCATTATTTCCTAATTCCCTTTTGCAACAACGTAGCCTAATAAACTAGTTTGCGCTAAAAAATATAGATGGCAGTGTACGCTCGTTACTCAGTCGATAAAAAATTATAATTATAAGTGTTGTGTCAAACTGCCGTGCAATTGTGAGTGTTTGCTAAGGACTCCTAGTTATGTCGTAGGTATTTCACGTTAATTTACATATTTTTGGGTTTATTATACATAAAAATGATCAGGAACGTGTGCTCTATACGATAATGTGTATCATCTTAAGTTTTTGACAGTGTGATACCTGTCAAGTGAGTTTAAAATATGAAGGTTATTTTTGAGCTGGGGTAGTAAACGTTTATAGCCGTATTATTAGTAATATAACACCATGTTTAGTGAAATATATAATAAATATTGACGAGTGGTTTATAAGGAAGAGATTAATATACTTAAACATAAGAAATATATCAAACTACGTCAGGATTCATCAAAATATTTACGGTGTTTTTGTATCTTGGTGTATTTGTTGAAAGGAGGAGGTAATCTAATTAATTTATTTTGATACTTTGTTGAAAATTATATGTGTTATTTGTGGTATCATTATAAAGGTGAAATAGTATATTTTTTTAATATGCAATAAAAATAAGGGGTCATCGCTCAAAATTTCCTGTAATTAGTCGTCTAAGAAAAATCTTTCTTATTTTTTCACCGATGTCTTAAGTTTAACCTTGATTATAGTCAAGAATCATTAGGTATTTTACAATGACTATCATTGTATTTTAATAATTGTACTTTCATTTATACTCCTGATTTTTTTTATTATTATACCTTAAGTAGTTTAGAAAATATAAACGTTTTTGTAAAATCTTGTGACTGCGCAGCGCGGGGCGTACGTCGCTAAAGAAACCCGGACAGTTGACCGGAATATGGTCGCGCGGGGTGGACGTTCAAGTGGCTAAAGGCAATATAATAGTACAAAAAAAGATTATACCGCGTGTTTCCTAAAACAGGAGCAATCAATTTTACAGTAGACTAAACTCATCAAAATAAACAATATTTTTCAGCGACTTAAAAAAAATCGTGAATAGAATTGTCCTCTTTTCTCATACTAACTAAATCTTGTTTTCAATGTACGTTATCATCAGTATATTAAATTTAACCAACATCGCTTGTCTGTCGCACTACAAACGTTACAGATGGAACAGATTTCACACTACAGTGAAGTGCAAAAATAAGTATCGAAAGGATCCGCTCATAAATAATGTTACGACGTTCTTATGACACAGAATTAGAGTGCACTGGGACATATTTTTGAACGTTTTTGTATACGCCTTACCTTATTTTGTCTTTGACTGTACATTACATTACGCATTGGAATATGCTGAACTAATGTTAGCTCCTGTTATAAGAAAAACCATACACCCGGAATATGCACTTTACTTACAGCAAACGACATTCATGCAACAAAATAAAAGTACCTGTAACGGCGGTAATCTGGCGGCATATTCGTCAGGGGCATGCGAGGAAGCCAGGAAGGTACCGAGTTGCACCAGTGCGTCCTGGCACTGATCCGCTAGTCTGCCCACCACTTTCAACTGCGACCCGGGCGGCTCGCCGCTTGACACGTCTTCGTCGTACTCTGTTCAATTGTTACTTGGTTACCCCCTTATTCATAAATTACTCCTACCTTAACGTATTGTTTGTCCCTAGTCTTAGGCTCGATTTCATCAAACTTTTATTGAAAGAATATCGCTTACTCTTGGATAGTAATGTCAAAATTCCATAGTAAAATCTGATAGTAAGCGTTATTTTTCGAATAAAAGTTTGATGAAATTGAGTCTTATAGACATATTGATAAGATAGAAAGGTACGAACGATACTTAGTGGTTTGCTAGGCATCTCCTCCTTTATGAATTATGAATTTATTTGGTTTATTTAGGGTTAGGGTATTTTATTTGATTTATTAATATATTAAGAACGCGTGGTGACGTCAGTCAGAATACATTTGTCTATTTTATAACTCTTACGGGGAATATAGTTATTTTGCTGTTACGAAAGAAGTGAGTATGTTAGACGTTATTTATGCATCATAAATTGGCCAACTGGACACTGGGAAACTTTTCTGACGTTATTAATAATATAGTAAGATTTTTTTTACTATTTGTGTCATTCCGACAATTTTTTAAGTAGAACTCCTGGTCAAGTTTCGAAGTTAGCTTACCTTTCCAAACGCAGCAGTGACGTTGTTGAGCAGACAGTATACAAAGTGCTATGTCCAAGTTATTCCCGACTATAGCTTCTTTTAACCGAGCCGAAGATCTTCTTGTATTGCGCACTTGCGAAAAGTATCCAGCCTATGAACATCACACATCTTTAAAAAATGTTTTAAGCATAACAAAGCTACCTAGTAATCATTATTGTTATAAACATACCTCTCCTTTTAGTAATTCGCCTCCAGCCATGGCATCTAATTGTTCTGGGGTCATTTCTTCAGCAGCCTCAATGCCTGCCATTTTTTGTACTATTTCTTTCAGAATAAGCAGGTCTTGGCTGTAATCACAAATTAGTCTAATAAATAACCTGCACTTGATATAGGTAATGAAAGCAGAATTAGAGCTTAGTTTAAATTGCAATGTGCTAGAAGAATAGTAGGTATTACAATCTTTTGAGACCATTATTCATGATTTAGATAAACGTTTTTGATATGCTGCAAGTATATTTGGCTGCGCAAAGCAGTAATGCAGAATAATTCAAAAGTCCCCGCTCTTGTGTGACAAAAAACTGAAAAAACACAAATCGCATCGAGAGACGGGTATTTATTCCTGTCACTCTAATGACTCCATCATTAGAGAGGCAAAGACAGACACCCAAAATTGTCGATATTCGTGTCATGTCAGGGAAATAATGTATACAAGGTGCATTGCAAGTGAAGTTTTTGGTCGCAGAATAAGCCTCATAGGGGAGTTTATTACAAATTTATTCAATTTAAAAGTAGTGATCATCATATTGATTGTCACTGTGACAAGGTACGAAATGGGTGGGAAATTCTCGACTGTACTAATTTATATGATTTCAGAATTTTGGCAACTCTTGTGACACTTTCAAAAAACTTTCTAGAGATCTATTCTGAGTCCCAAAATCACTCAGGCAACGGGAATACACTTATTTTTAGGCCACCTTGAATACATGTATTAATCAAGGTGTGATTCGCGTGAGAATATCGCACCAAGTATTCTATAATACCTGTGGTGCGCCTTAAGCCGGTTAGCGACGAACTGCAGCAAAGCCGTCAGCTCTATGTGCACTTCCAACGGGCAGTAGCGTAGCATGTCTAGCGAAAGCGCTGTCAGGTACTTCAGGAATCCCTCTTTTTGGGTGGCAATTAGCATAAGAAAATGCCAGTATGATCCTCTCTGACTACGCTTGAAAGAGACAAATCCTGGCCAAACTTATATACCTCTGGTGCGCCTTAAGGCGGTTAGCGACGAACTGCAACAAAGCCGTCAGCTCTATGTTGTGTTTCTTGAAGGCGGCTCCGGCGAAGGCAGCCAGTGCTTGCAGCCACGGCGGGTACGCGGCTCCGCGCATGGACCGGCACGCCACTAGCGCTTCTAACAGGCAGTAGCCTAACACGTCTAGCGAGAACGCTGTCAGTTAAATTTCTTTTTAGGGTGGCAATTATCATAAGAAAAAGCCAGTATGATCCTCTCTGACTATACTTGAAAGAGACAAATCCTGGCCAAACTTATATACCTCTGGTGCGCCTTAAGGCGGTTAGCGACGAACTGCAACAAAGCCGCCAGCTCTATGTTGTGTTTCTTAACCTTTTCAACGCCTTCATCTCGCATCAAATTGTGACATACACGCCTGTATCTCTACTATTGAACAACGAAAACAAACCTTATCTGTCAGCAAGACAGTTACTTTGACAACATACTCGATGACCACTTTAGTGGCTGCTGGCGTGGTAGGCAGGACAACACACAGCCACTTTAGTGGTTCTTGGCGTTGAAAAGGTTAAAGGCGGCTCCGGCGAAGGCAGCCAGCGCTTGCAGCCACGGCGGGTACGCGGCTCCGCGCATGGACCGGCACGCCACTAGCGCGTCTAACAGGCAGTAGCCTAGGACGTCTAACGAGAGCGCTGTCAGTTAAATCTCTTTTTGGGGTGGCAATTATCATAAGAAAAAGCCAGTATGATCCTCTCTGACTACGCTTGAAAGAGACAAATCCTGGCCAAACTTATATACCTCTGGTGCGCCTTAAGGCGGTTAGCGACGAACTGCAGCAAAGCCGTCAGCTCTATGTTGTGTTTCTTGAAGGCGGCTCCGGCGAAGGCAGCCAGCGCCTGCAGCCACGGCGGGTACGCGGCTCCGCGCATGGACCGGCACGCCACTAGCGCTTCTAACAGGCAGTAGCCTAATACGTCGAGCGAGAGCGCTGTCAGCTAAATCTCTTTTTGGGGTGGCAATTATCATAAGAAAAAGCCAGTATGATCCTGTCTGACTACGCTTGAAAGAGACAAATCCTGGCCAAACTTATATACCTCTGGTGCGCCTTAAGCCGGTTAGCGACGAACTGCAACAAAGCCGTCAGCTCTATGTTGTGTTTCTTGAAGGCGGCTCCAGCGAAGGCAGCCAGGGCTTGCAGCCACGGCGGGTACGCGGCTCCGCGCATGGACCGGCACGCCACTAGCGCTTCTAACAGTATGATCCTGTCTGACTACGCACGAAAGAGTCAAGTCCTGACTAAACTTATACCTCTGGTGCGCCTTAAGGCGGTTAGCGACGAACTGCAGCAAAGCTGTCAGCTCTATGTTGTGTTTCTTAAAGGCGGCTCCGGCGAAGGCAGCCAGCGCCTGCAGCCACGGCGGGTACGCGGCTCCGCGCATGGACCGGCACGCCACTAGCGCTTCTAACAGGCAGTAGCCTAATACGTCGAGCGAGAGTGCTGTCAGTTAAATCTCTTTTTGGGGTGGCAATTATCATAATAAAAAGCCAGTATGATCCTCTCTGACTACGCTTGAAAGAGACAAATCCTGGCCAAACTTATATACCTCTGATGCGCCTTAAGGCGGTTAGCGACGAACTGCAGCAAAGCCGTCAGCTCTATGTTGTGTTTCTTAAAGGCGGCTCCGGCGAAGGCAGCCAGCGCCTGCAGCCACGGCGGGTACGCGGCTCCGCGCATGGACCGGCACGCCACTAGCGCTTCTAACAGGCAGTAGCCTAATACGTCTAGCGAGAGCGCTGTCAGCTAAATCTCTTTTTGGGGTGGCAATTATCATAAGAAAAAGCCAGTATGATCCTGTCTGACTACGCTTGAAAGAGACAAATCCTGGCCAAACTTATATACCTCTGGTGCGCCTTAAGGCGGTTAGCGACGAACTGCAACAAAGCCGTCAGCTCTATGTTGTGTTTCTTAAAGGCGGCTCCGGCGAAGGCAGCCAGCGCCTGCAGCCACGGCGGGTACGCGGCTCCGCGCATGGACCGGCACGCCACTAGCGCTTCTAACAGGCAGTAGCCTAATACGTCGAGCGAGAGTGCTGTCAGTTAAATCTCTTTTTGGGGTGGCAATTATCATAATAAAAAGCCAGTATGATCCTCTCTGACTACGCTTGAAAGAGACAAATCCTGGCCAAACTTATATACCTCTGATGCGCCTTAAGGCGGTTAGCGACGAACTGCAGCAAAGCCGTCAGCTCTATGTTGTGTTTCTTAAAGGCGGCTCCGGCGAAGGCAGCCAGCGCCTGCAGCCACGGCGGGTACGCGGCTCCGCGCATGGACCGGCACGCCACTAGCGCTTCTAACAGGCAGTAGCCTAATACGTCTAGCGAGAGCGCTGTCAGCTAAATCTCTTTTTGGGGTGGCAATTATCATAAGAAAAAGCCAGTATGATCCTGTCTGACTACGCTTGAAAGAGACAAATCCTGGCCAAACTTATATACCTCTGGTGCGCCTTAAGGCGGTTAGCGACGAACTGCAACAAAGCCGTCAGCTCTATGTTGTGTTTCTTAAAGGCGGCTCCGGCGAAGGCAGCCAGCGCCTGCAGCCACGGCGGGTACGCGGCTCCGCGCATGGACCGGCACGCCACTAGCGCTTCTAACAGGCAGTAGCCTAGCACGTCTAGCGAGAGCGCTGTCAGGTACTTGAGGGATTCCACTACGGGGCCGATTAGGTTGTCGTAGGTTTGGATCTGGAATTGATTTCGTTGTTAACACGTTCGCCTCCGGTACTGTTTCACTCATACTATGCTGATCGAAATTATCTCACAGAAATCCTATGCCAGTGACACGCATGTGTGACCGAAAAGATTGTACTCCTATGCCAGCGACACAGCACTTGTGTCAAAAACGTTCGTATTTCTATGCCACTGGCATAGGAGTGAGAACTTGATTAATGCTAGTGGCATAAGAATAAGATTACTTTGATCACGTATGTGTGTCACTGGCATAGGAGTACAGTTAATTCGGTCACATATGCGTTGCCTCCTCTTGTTCCACACACACGCACACATCACTTCATGAGCTTTCAGTCCACTTCTGGAGCCTATTTTTCAAAAGCTTGTAACTTGTAATGCAAGTGGAGGGCTCTTTTCAACACCATTGATTAGATAAGGATTTCCGCTTGTATTACATGTTATAAGCTTTTGAGAAATGGGCCTCTGGACGTAGTTCTCCCATATTTATGCGTATGGACGCATTAGAAGTGCCCATAATCGCCACGCTGGGCTATCGGATTGGAGATCGCAGTAGTGTGTCCACTATAATAATGCTACTGCTGCCCAACGTCAATCTTCTTTAAACGGATATTCATTGACACTTCGATCCCTTAGTACTTTGGACTTTGTCACAGTGACCATCAACATGCAAGGCGCTAGAAACCTCATGGTTATAGGTAAATTTACCAAAGCTGGCACAAATGGATCGAGTAAGTGACAGAAAGTATCTATGTGTGGATGTCAAAATAACAGTAGATACAGGTTGGTATAGCAGGGCCGCATACATACAATCATAGATGTCATTCATTTCATTAATTCATTTGTGCCAGCTTTTGTGAATTTACCTATACTATGACAAAATACGAAAAGGTACCTAAATCAATTTCCGTGACTGTACCTATGCCCCCCCATTGTCAAAATAAATGAAATGGCACGTACCTGCAGCAGCATGTAATCAAACAGGAACTGTGGTGCAGCGTGAGACAGTTTGCCGATAAGCCGACCTTGCGGTTTAATGTTTTCTTTGGACACGCGTTTCATGATGTGCTTGATGCGTTGTAGGGAATTGCCGCGCACACGCATCAAAGCAGGCACGCGCTCGCCGGATTCGTTCTTCCAGCGCGAGTATAGACAGTATCTGTAAACAAATAAAATGAGTTTCAGTTCGAACGCTAAGCAAGCATTGTAAAAAAAAAATTCACTGACGCTTCGTGACGAGATAGCATGAAAGGGAAATAGACCTTGCAGAATCCCGTGAAAAGACCTAATGCGTCATTATGCTCTCAGTTTGATGTTAACAAAAATGGGATAGTAACTTTTCTTGTCCTTTTGTTATTCAAAATAACTTTTCTTTGTCATTCAACAACAACTCCTGCAGGTGTCGTAAGAATCGACTAAGGGATTGAAGTGTCGCTGACCATTCTACAAGATAGATGATGGGCAGCAGCGTCATCATTGTAGACACATTACTGCGATCATCAATCCGCTTGCCCAGCGTGGCGATTATGGGCATTTACCTCCTAATGCGTTTATACGCATAGTTAATAGGAGAGGCCTACGTCCAGCAGTGGACTAACATAGGCTGATGATGATGATGATGATGTCATTCAAAACATTAAATAGCATATTGAAGGTCTGCCAGCGAGCAATGGAGTGAAAATACTGCCAGGTTAAAGTGGGATTAGGCCGGTTACGCCTAATACCACATGCATCCAGATATTACAGCCACTAAGTGGATGCCACAAGCTAGGCGGGGATAGGGCAGCCCCAGACGGAGATGACAGAACAACCTGGACTCTGTGAATATCTGAGGGAGAGGCCTTGGCCCAGCAATGGGACACTCTTACAGGCGAATAAAAAGAAAATAGTAAAGACAACGTAATTTTACCTGCATTGATATGGGTAAAGTTTGAGCAGTGTGTACACTTCCTCAGCCATGCAACAATTGCCCTCCATGAGCGTGAGTGCGGGTAGGATGGCAGCGTCGAGCACAGTCAGGGCTTCATGCTGCAATGGATCCTCCTTCAGGGAACGCGATGTTCGCAGAATACGTATCACCTGAAAACAGATTGCGTTTAACACAGATGTCATATATACCATAGATCAAGCAAACGTATCTACTTAGCGTGTCAAATGAACTCAGTGAAACCCACTGAGTTGTCCGACTTTAATTGCAGCTTGCAGCTTTCGGGCGTCAAATTTTGTAAGTTGAAGTGAACAAAAACAATAATGCTTCCTTAAGTAATATTAATTGCAACAACACAAAAAAATATGAATACTCAAGGGCCTGAGACATATTTTAAATCATAGGCAAGTAACAACTTCAGTACAAAATCCGACACGCTCGGCCGCCATACAAATGAATGAACTTGTTTCTTCTATCCAAATCTGATTCTGTGGCATTTAAAGCCTTTAGGCACACCACGTAATACTTAAATTAAGATATTTTTTCATTATGATTTTTTTTTCATTATATTATGTCTTTGGTATTGTATAATTTAGGACTTTTCCCAGAATCTCGCTCTTTACTCCCCTTTCTTTGGTATTTGATTATGAAACTGGTTATTATAGCAGTCCACGGCAACTGACATATTGTTCATTCTTAAAAATAATAACAATCTAATACCTAGACC